>JACCGJ010001929.1:0-246466 GCA_013407085.1 Atriophallophorus winterbourni | reverse complement strand
CTGCCTCGCAGACTGGTTCGATTGGATCTATTCCTAACTTATAAAATAATAAACTAACAGATGCACACTCCAAGCATCTATTTGCCTCCGGTCAAGCCATACCACACATACTCAACTGCTAGAATTTGATATTCTACATTCTCACCGGAACTGCAGTCGATTCTTCTATTAAGTGCGCGTTTGTTTCTTATAAAACTCCCTACCGTTATATTTTAAACAATCGTCTAGTGAAAGGATTTTCAGAAACAAATTGTGTATATTTAAACGTGGTAATTCCACCCTACATCCTGTTTTAACTTTACTAAGCCAACTTTCACACGATATATAATATATAATATATATATATATATATATATATATATATTATATATAACCTATGGGGATTACAGCTATGAGCATTTTGTGCAATAGATTCTAAAATCTTGTGTAGTAATCATTTCCCTCGCATCTGTAATCTGCTGTTCTTATGCTAATATATTTTACTTATATCATTACCTTCGTTCTAATTAACTTTCAACTTGGCTTTTTAATAAATCATTATATTATAAATCATTAATAAATCATTATATTATAAGGGTCGTGAGAGCATATTAACATAATTTTGGCTTCGGGAAATTAAAAAGGTTGGGAACCACTGCTTTAATGATCTATAGTTTAAATCCATCTAATCGAGAGTAATCAAATATGTTTTGTAACAGAATTCTAAATTGCTACCGCTGTCAGAATCAGTGGAGTATGTGAGCAACTCTTGAAGTAATGCACACATGCAGTTTCTGACTGTGCGGAAACTTTGCCTGGATCAGGCTTGTGCTTTCATACCATCATACCATACCAATGCACACTCTGTAAATAAAAATCGACGTTTGAAATTCGTATGAGTTGAGTCGTCTCGGTTTTGCTGGGTTCGACATAAATCACATTTTCACCTATTTATTATTCCGTATTTAAACCCCGCTATTGAGGTAATCTTCAGAATTCGCCGGTGTGACAAACTACAGGATTTTGTCGCAGAATAATGTTCACTTATGTAATGGCTGGTTACATGATCCGGGATAATTCCAAGCAGACTTCGTGGCCTTGCCTTTCAGCAACATCCTGAGAAGCTTATGCACTGTTTGTGACTAGACGAACGAATGGATTGTAGTTATTTTAATCCGTGTTATCTAGATAAGCCGATATTCGTAATAGGGGAGTTGTATTCGTTATGTTTTTGAAGCCAACAGATTGTTACCTTAAATCAGGGTTCCGCGATTGAACGCCACAAAGAAACAACATGTTAAGTAACCCTAAATTTTGCTGTATATCGTCAGGTGATTGTTCTCATTGATTGTTAAATTTTGTGATCCTTTTTAACGATAAAACACAGAGAAAATACTATTTTGTTTTAAGAATTGTAAATTCTTTTCGACCTTCCTGAGAATAGTTACAGGGGTTATGTATCTCGGGGGGTGGTTAACGATACTACACTACCTTGCTATTTCTTTCTAAATTCTGGCATGATGACGATGAGATTAGCCGATGTTTCTGACAGCAGCAGACCAACAGTATTTAACCAATATTGCTCTATCAGAAATAGTTCTCTAGTGTCACCACAGCCTCTTGATTGCCGGAATTTTTAAACTTTTTTAACATTACGGGGCTTTGCGTTCTTCCAACTGAAAAGCACTGGCCCAAGACTAAGGTAAATCTCTGCGGCACTTCATTATATGAGGTCAATATACACCTGGTTGAAATAATTGTGACGTATAAGCGAATCTGTTTTAGCGCTTGCCAACTTATGGCTAAAGAACTGTTTACATTAAGCAAGCATTAACCTTGAGATCGCCGTATTTAACACAGAGACACACGAGTTCGCATTCGGTGTTTGCATCACACTAATAAGACAAATGTCTGTCGACAAGTCGTGGAAGCACAATAAAGTGTGCTTAAGGAACAACTGTATTAGTTCTATTTTCGCTCAGCACATCCTATATTTTATGTCCACAAAGTCTTCGTGACATTGAAAGAACTAACCGGCTGTTCTAACTGTGCAACAGTGTACTGGCATAATTTTTATCATTTGAAACCGTAAAACAATCCTCAAGCAAACCATTCAGAAAATGATATCAATGGGAAGTCAATTTCGCTAACGTTGTTTGATAAATGCGTAAGTTTCTCCATTCTTTTGAAACAACCGAAAGCTGCAAAAACACGTGCAATGAACTCATTCGATCTACCGAATTTTACGATGTTTTGTTGTAACTCATTTTGGCGATTGGCTCGGAATATGCCCGACTCTAGTAGTGTATTTTATAGCGATGGTGGCGATTATTATTAGCAGATTTGAAACAAATATGAGCTGAACAATATATGAATTGAATTGGAAGAGTGATATGCAATATATGTAGCATCGATTCTTTTCATTCACTTGTGTCTTCGTTCAATCGGTTAATGAAAATACAAATATTTGAAGTGAAGTATACATGGCAAAAACGCTGAGGACTTGCCACATTAGTCCATCAGCCCAGTTCAGTACATCTTGCAACACAAAACCCAGGGTCTCATTGGGTCTCTCATTCCATGCAAAATGACGCTGCACACGAATCCGAAGTCCAAGCGGATAACATCGGTGGACAAGAGTTGTTCCTCGCTTATATCGAGCACCCATTCCGTAATTGGATTCAAGAAGATGAAAAATCCAGGGTTTTTAATCCTTATAGCATCGTAGAAACAGTAGTCTGGGTAATCCATTTTCACGTAAGCATCGATAAGCTTTGCTGCAAGCAAAATGGCGGTTATGATGCACATTTTGCATGTCATTCTGGATGCTGACTTTTACCACCTTTTGACCTTGAGCTGAAGGACATGCACCTGATCATTCGTTTGAAAGTAAAATCGATATGTGCAGGTAGCTGTTGCTTGCTAGAATTTCTCCAATTATTATTAGTCAACTTCCTTAACATAATTTTAACTCCTCATGCTTGTGAGATAATGATTTAGTAAAGTTTCTTTTTTTCCTACTTGGCTATTTTGGTTCAACCAAAACCGTTATTCTGAATGGCACTCTTGTCCATGGCTGGACTGCTTCAACAACGACAATGTGATGCGGTTTACACGAGGCAAGCCTCTGTCGTTTACAAAACAAGAAATAGCAGCTATATGTGACGTGCGTTTTTACAGCATTTTGCAAATGAGGACCCGTCCCTACGAACATTTCAGCAACAGATTGGATATCACGTCGACTTCTGCGAATATTTTGAGAGAGTCTAACAAGAACTCATAATTAGGTAAAATCATTTGAGAAATTAGAATCGACAAACTCAGATTATTGAGAATCAGTTATCTCAACCACAGTATTAAGACTCGGTTGCGGTTCACCTGGATAACGATTGTTGTTGCGAATAGTAGAATTAAATGAATGAAACGTCATTTTTTGTTCTGATCCCCAAAATCAGATCTGGTTTAGGTTTTGATAAGTTTTATGAAACAAAGTTGCCACAGAAAGTTTTGTATACCATATTTATTTATTTTGACCTCAATTGTTCAGTACCAGCTGGATCTGACCCGGATATCCGGAGTCGAAAGATGCTCAACGTTGTGTTTTAACTGAGTAATGGATACGGATTGGCCATTTGGTTAAATCTTGGTGCAATGAAATATTCATTTGCATGCTTTACCGTCACAAAAACCCCACGACCGGTTTCGTGCTATTTGCACTCATCAGGTATGGACAGTAAGATCAGGATCCGCATGCGCTTGAAACAGTGGAGGAATGGTAAACAAGGAGCGCTTGTATACCACTGTTAGATAAGACTGGTACGACCAACCTGTTCAATCACATGTGTCAAAGCACATGTTTAATGGGGTTAAACCCATAACCATGATGTGGACAGAGGCTGCAGCGATACCAGAACCTTAGAAGCAAATAGTTCAAGGTCAACGTGACTGTCAATTTTCCGAGGAGCTCCAGTTGTGAAATTCGGCCAATAGACAAAGGCTCAAGAATCATGTTTCTATTCATCGGAACCAAATATTTATCTCAAAATCAAATCATAACAGAAGCAATTTGCTTCATGACAATATTTTCCTGTTTCGTTCGTATAACATTTTTTCTGGTCAAGTACGAGCCGCTCCATAATAAGAGCACGTCTTTGAATGTACTCAGTGTTGCGTGAATGAAAGATGTTTTAGTAACAAGTTTTAAAAAAAAACAGAGACAGGTTGACACCCGGAGACAAACAAATCAGGCGATGCTTTGAGTAAATCCCACTTTGAGCACGTGACATTATTCCCAATTTTGTAACAGTTGACAGAGAAGGATATATATTGCAAGATGTAAAAAATGCAGTCACTCAATGGGATTATTTTATGGAAAAACTTACAGGTCAATATCCTAGTCGGTTACATTTTGGTACAGTGATAATTCACGCTTCAGGTTCTGTGGCGTCAGTCTATCGCGGGTTCTCAGAAAAAGTATTAATATGAAAAATATTTCGCGGATTTTCGCTCTAGTAGGGGTTTTCCGCTAAAGTCAATTGGCGGAAAGTATATAGATTTAATGCCTAAAATATAAACATAAATAACAAATAATAATTCTAACATTATTACCGTCCAGTACAATACAGTACAAGATGATAAAGTACAATGCAGTACCATACTGTACGTGCACTAAACAGGTTGGGATTGACTTTTAATGGGATGGGGCAGGTTTATGTAGTGTATTCGTGTGGGTGACGTCTTATAATGCATTAAAATATAAATATTTAAATAAATACTGCATTGTAGGCAATATCTATATCGCGGATTTCCGAATAATTGCGGGTGTTTTTGGAACGTAACACACACGATAAATAAGCGATCACTGTATATGGTTCACCATGGTAACGCGTTTTCGCAATCAAACTGAAAAGATGCGTAATTCCGACAGCAGATATTCTTAATAATTTGGATGTGCTTGATAACTGCGCCTTAATATTTTAAAAGCCACATGTTTCTTTCTTCCTATAAATGCTAAATGACTGAAACTCTTTTCAATCGTACAAACTCATTGTGTGGTTGCTATGGTGGTCTAAGTGGACGATAGTGCGTGCAAGACGCTGGATGATGGATACAATATTTGAATTTAAAACTTCATTCTCGTCTTTGCGAATTGACACCCCCTCGATCGATATTTGGCGGCGTTGGCAGAGCAACAAAGGAAGTATTTATGTCAGGAGTTTCTGATCCATCCAAGGAAACCTTGTAGTAAATAAGATTGGAATCAGCTGCTTTTAGTGCTAATGTGCCGTCTTACATGTATCCGTCATACACAATCTTTGGAATCTCACTATAACATTTTGACGCGACGTAAGAAGTGTCAAAGCGGCATGTACTTTCAGTTTTAGGGGCATGAATCACAATAGCGAAGATTTCTAATGTTGCACTCTCTAATAATATACATCACTTTCCCAGACTTGTAACAGTCGAAAATGTATTGACAATTAGCCTTGAGTGATCACATCACATGCACTAACCCACCATAACCGGTTTCTAGTTGCTTGCATTCGTCAGGTGGATACAGTAAGTGAGCCTTGAAACAATGGATAAGTCGTAAACAAAGTTATACTCTAATGCCAGTGTTAATCAGATTGACACCGTCAAACATTGGATGATCGAGCCATACAGTAGATCTAAGTCAATCGTATTGAAAGTTGTTTGACACCGATTGGTTAAAGTGGTTTCTAGGTGACTTATTGGTTTCTGACACAGAAGCTTCTTCAGACCAATCATGCTAGTCAGATCAGGGAACATGTTTGAGCATCACTCGACTTTTCACCCCTGGTTCGGCTTTCCACTGAACAGCCTGCTTAGGTTCATCACGTGGTAAAAACAAGGTCAATTGGTATTTTTGGCCAGTGAAGCGTGCGTTAGTGTGAAGGGCATGCACGTGAACGCCGTCAAGGTCATTCGATACAGCAGCTTCCGTGTACGCGAAAGAAACGGCACGATCAAGCAGCTGTTGGTTCTAACATAGCCTCCCATGTCAACACTGCTAACTAAATCAGCACAAGTGCACATTCAATTTAATGATAGTCAGCGTTCAAAACTTGTGTTTGTTTGACCTACTGCTTTAGCTGCCAGATTAATAATTGCTAGAAATAAGTTACAGTTTTGAAATAAACAAGGAAGAAATGAACAGAGATGAACTTACACTCGGCATTAAGCAACATTGAGCTCGATTCCCAGATAACAAGCCAATCTAATGTTAAAATTTACAGTTGAAATTATCAGAAAACACGAAAAATTCTCAACTTGAACCACGAAAGCAGAAAAGTTGCAAAATTAACAAGATATGACTTTCGAGAAATTTGTCATCCATATGGTCACATTGCTTCCGTATAAAAAATGTTATACGTCCCAAAGTTGGGGTTGCAGTTACCCGAAAACCAGTATGAATTGGTAAGTATTAGAAAGCAGGATGATTATTTTGAGGATATTTGCTGATGTGAGAGAAAGTCTTGGGCAAGGATTAAGTGTGGAATCCAGCAACATGCCCATGATACATGATTCACTGTCTATGCTTAATGAGGACATTTCTATAAGATCCATGGAAGTTGGATGGGATTTTCAACACACGCATTTCGTTCGTTTGTAGAAACTATTAGTCGGCAATACGGGCTACAACTTCACATGACGCGCAAGTGTATTTTGAGTTTCGACGTGGGTGCTTTACAAACTAATTTTCAAAAAAACGATTTCGTTGCAGCTAGCTCGGTTGGCACCAGAATCAGTTTTAATACTGGAAACCTGTACAAATGAGATTGTTCAACAAAGCGCGCTATATCACTTTGTTTAAAATAGAATCGGGTCTTTTTAAACGGACATTTTTCATCATAAGACCTAGGTCCACTTTAAATTGCTTGAATAGGTCAGCTCCTCGAAATGATTGTACACGAAGGTGAATTATTCACCCCTGAGCGTTTTTTTGTCTCGTAGCCTGCTCAGCCCGAAAAATCAACGTTAAAATAGATGCTTCATTCTACAGAAAACCCACCCAGATGCACCGATGAGCCACGTTTTACCTACACTATAAGCACATTCTAGACAATCGCTCTTAGATAGAGTGTTTGCGTAAAAGCGAGTAAGAACGGAAATGATTCAAGATTCAAGATTCAAGAATTTATGGTATAAAAAGTTTGCAGCTGTACAACACCATGGGATATTCGTATAAGGACTATATACATAATATCGCTCAACGATAACCAACAGCCTCGTCCGTAAGCACCCTTAGCTTAAACTACTTCATGTGTACATTTTTCTTCTTTTTATCAATATGACCTTCATTTGAATTAGAAGTGGCTAGTGTGAAAGGATAACTCCGCCAAGGACGGTCCCAAGCCCGTCTGAGAAAGGAGGAGGGTTGGGCTTAGGGCTAGCAACCCTATCCCGTAAAACCTACATTGCTACGGAAACGATGACAACAGATCCGTGGTTCGGTCATGTCTGCAGGATGGATCCCAGTTCGCATACGAAGGTAGCCATGCACTGGCATCCGCAAGGTAAACGAAAAAGTGGACGGCCCAAGGAAACTTGGCGCAAAACGTTGGAACGCGAACTACATTCACAAGGATTCACGGTGCAGACGGCAACGGAAGCAGCGACAGACCGGAGAGGACTGAATGAAATGAGTGTGAAAGGATATTGCTGTATCGTTTATGATATGTTGTACAGTCTAAAAAGTTAGCATTAGGGTTAACGACACTTTTGTCGATTATTAAGCCCCGCAGCCGCCATAATTGCGAAAAGCAATCTCGAGTCGAAATTAACCAGTAACTCAGCGCAATACCGACGAGTGAGCGTGACAGCTACCTCTCTAATTAACGAATCGATGATCGAATCACCTCCACAATATTACGGAGTTGCGAAGTACATTGGCGACACGTGCTAATCACGAGGCGACGTGCCGAACTCCGCCCTCCGGCACAAAATAAGAGCTAGATGCTCCGGAACGACTGACATCGACAATCGCGATAAAGTAATAATTCGGGTTTCGGAAATCTTGCATGCGAACGGTTCAAACGACGCCATCCTCGGGAACATGAGAAGATAAACGGCGTCAGTTGTAATTTAACCCGTATGTAATTTCATGAAGGTCGGTGAAATGAGCCCAGCGTGGTTAGGTCTTGAGGTGATTAGCTTGGCACGAAATCGATTGGCAAACCCGATCGAAAAGACAACTGGTACTGATATGTCGAGGACAATGTTGTGATAAGGAGTTTTGCCTATATACGTTAGGTGTCTCATGCGCGTGAGAAATGCGTTTGACCAAATGGCTTTCTCTTGTGTTGTTGGATTCGTGGTTCGACGTAATTAGCGTTGGACGAGTTGACCTCTGGGATGAATCGAGACGCCATCAACAAGTGGATAGGGAACGTTGGGATTTGACGTGGTTAGAGTTGGATCGCGTGTCCTCGAAGCCTATGCAGACAATGAAATAGACGTTAGGACAGGGGATGTTATTTGGTCTCGATACACCCAACGTAATCCCTTCTAATCCCAACCACTGCAATATATGTTACAAATATTTTATTATTCTAAGGTAGATTATGGATGTTTGTTGAACGAGTGGGTTGGTAATACAGTGTTTACCACAACCCATGGATAAGCTCCTGTTTGGATTCCGCACGCTTTAGCAATATACATAAGGTGCAGCTAAACTTTATCTTATTAGTATTAATTGTTGGGGATTGACAGAGATTTGCTCTCATCTGCTTCACTAACTACTATACAAGCTTCAGATATGTTGTCAATTTTTTTAACTTTCTCTCTTAGGAGTATCTACTATTCACTTTTGCATTAAACTAATCAGGTTCTCGTAGATGTTCCATAATTTCGCCTTGACTCAAGGTATCATGTCCTCAGCATTCAGAATTGAGATTATATTACAGAAAACATATCCGGGTCCGCGAAAGAGGTCCGTATGATAAATGTATTTTTTAGATTTATTAGGAAACCTTTTATTTTTGGAGGACTTGCATTTGGAATAACGCTGTTTACCAAACTTAAATTGCTACCTTTCTTTGATTTTTTTCCTCCTGGTAACTAAGCCATCGACGAGTTTTCTGCAAGTTGCCTCGAAATCCTCTAAGGATAACTCGGAGCATTTGGCCATCAAGTGGAAGAAATTAATCAAGCGTTCATTTACCCCTTAGTTAATTCGTTTTCCAAGCACTTTCGATGTGTCCTCAGCTGTCTTTTCAAATTGTGTGAATTTTCCAAAGGTTTAACAATCAAATCCATTTTAACGAATCCACTTTTCGGGCGTCTAGCGTTGTAGATGTGGTGGTTGGCCCATCTAGATTTTGCTTCAGGTGTTCATTCTAAGTTGCTGGAGAATGTTCGAAATAGACGTAGTGCTGCAATGTAGACCCTGGAATATTTGTAGAATACTCCACTTCCACTCTACTAGTAAGTAGTGTGTAAAATTCATAAGGCACGTCAGAAACACATCTGGTTTCGTGGTTGTTGTGGCATGAAATTTTATTTTGACTCTACGTTAACTTCGAGTTCCACATATACGTTGATAAACCCCATTTGCATGCTAAGCTAAATCTCACAAGATTCGTCAGACCAAGGCAAAGAGAATAGACAAGCACAGGTTATGAGATTTCAACCAATCTGAATGCGTCTTGTAAATTGGCATACTAGTCTATACGCTAAATGAGTTGATGGGCAAGATTAACCGTGATCAAATGACACATTGGCCTGTACTCTACGTAAGCCTAATGATACGCACTTCTCTGAAAGTCCAGTCGAGGTCAATCGATATATATATTAATGCTCTTGTTGCAGGTTCTGCGCGATTTGCTTCGGTCTTATGTGGCGGTTTTTTTCTAACAAAATACAATATTCAAGATTCATATTTTTTGGCCACGGGTTGAAAATATTGATACAAAAATAATTGTGTATAAGTAAAATGAATATGATTAATATCAAGCATTTAATGGAATATCACGTGATATAGATTAGACTGGTCCGGTCGATGTTGACCATGGTAATAGATCAAAAACCAATAGTTTATGAAAATATAGTTTGAGTTCAAATGTCTGTTGCCTCAGCAGTCCTCAAAAATACCCCGGCAAAGCCTCCGTGACACGCGGTGGGGAACCGTTTAAATCCCAGAGAACGCATCCTCGGGTTTCAATCGGTGGCCCTTGTCGGCCATATTGGTTAGGATCAAACCATTCACATTCCTGAAACGATTTTTGTGCAACCAACTTGGCTTATTCATCATCGACCGTAACATAGGGACTTGCTGGCATATCGAAACGGAAAAATATTATCCAAGTTGTGTGATAAAGTATTACGGACTTTATGTAAAATTTATCAGACACAATAAGTTGGGGCGCTCAACGTATGACAAAACCGTCTGTAAGCTTAGAAGCTTGATTACGTAATCGATTAAGAAACAAAATATTTTTTCGGAGCCATGGTATATATATATCCCGGAATTCTTCAAACAGTACATTTCCTCGCAGATTTCCTCCGTTGTATGCAGAACGCACACAGATTGACGATTCGTGAGTTCGTTTACATATCGTGTTTATTGTGTGTCTGCGTAATCATAGTTCAACAGACAATAATATCAGCCGTTTGTGCCGCGAATGAAGTTGTTTCCCACTTTGCTTTCAAAAGGCTTCCTATTAATACAAGTTTTATCAAAATTATTTTTCACACAAGTTCTGTAACCCACGGAAGCATCTCGGAAATTAATATGAAACAACACCTCACTTCTTGTGATTGAATTATTAATAATTTTCTCGCCGATAATTCTCACCCAGTCTACACCGAACTAACCAAATCTCAAATTTTGTTTGTTTGTTTTGCGTTCGATAATAATCTTTAACAAAATTTTAAGATAATGTTATTACTATCTGACCAAATGAACATTTTGTGGGTCGTGTAGAGAATGGCTCTGATATCCGCATATCATTTAAGAATAAATCTATGAATTCATCCATTTTGCTTCAAGGTATCTTTGTCAAAAGAATGTAGTCATTTAAAAATTGTGGAAACATTTATTTCGTTGATATTTTGTAATTGAGAACCGTGTTTCTATTTGTATTGAACGGTAGCGTAAAGCTGAACTTTCAAATAATTTCGAATGAAGCTTTTAGAATATCCCATTCTTAGTTAAATTAGCCCAAACTTCGGTAATGGACTAGTTATCGATTACTTTCAACTGGTCATGTGATCGTTTATTTAAAATAGATTGCGCGACGGTAAGGATACTCCAACGATGTGAATTAGTTAACAAAATACTGTTAGGATGAGCAAATGGGAAGAGGTTGATTGGGAGACAGAATCCCTTACAGATCGTTATCTTCGCTCACTGCGTGATACAATCAACAGCGACATGAATGCCTCCTTGAAAATCATACAATTTTTAAAGCTGCTGTACCAATTTACGACACAAGGTACGACTCCTGTTCAACGATACTCGGAAAAACTCGCATTACCTCATGCGGTACGACGCTTACGCTTCGGTATCAAAATCACCATGTTGTATTCCCTTTTCATCCTGTCAGTAACCTTCACAGAATCAGAAAACATAGCTCCTTTTATGCTCACTTTTTTTCTTGGAAACTTTTTACTTTTATGCTCTATCTACGTGTGCACCAGGCGGATTAATGATATCAGAAGCTGTCATTTTATATCGGCCTTTCTCCTTCTGTATGTAGGTTTTTTGTATGGTATCAGTGCAACCAATAATCATCAATATCGACGGACTACATATGTGACTGAAAACGTTTTGATAATATCGTTGGTTTTCCTGTTGCCGTGCAAATTGGAGTTAATACCCATATTTCTTGCGCTGGATTTGCTGGTCTTCTCGGTATTTACCAACTTGTCTCGTGGCGAGCTCATTCCAATGGAAGATTTTCACAGCGAGCAAGGACAGTCCATAATGGTGTACATCATATCCGTGACGCACTGGTTAATTGTAGTTATCAATGGAATGTATTGGATGTTTTGTATCTACATTAAACAAAGAATAGCGTATTTTTATCTGGCTGATCGGGTGCAAAGTTATCACTGGTCAAACTATCACAACGATTTACAGAAGCGCATATTTTTTAACGCGATTCCAGCGCAATTGGTTGGGCAATTCACAAATTTGAAACGAAGGTCTGAAATTATGTCTTCGCTCTGGAGTTCAGGATTAGTGTTGAATGAATGCAGGTCAGCCTCTATGTCTCAGGCGCGAATCGTAAATCTTCCAGAATGTCTTCATGATAAAACTTTGAAAGAACAGGCGGAAATTGTTCAACTCATTGCCAGTCATCTGGATCAGTGCTGTCAGTTGGCTGATTGTGAGAAAGTATACTATGCAGGAAATATATATCACGCTGTGAGTTTTGAAGATGCCGAGATATCCGCTTCACAATGCATCAATTTCGGATTATTATGTTGCCACGCTGTGAAACGTATAAATAGAAAGTTTGACATCTCACTTAAAATTCAAGTAGCGACACACAGTGAACCATGTCATTATGCAATTCTCAACAACAATGAACCTGGATTATGGGTCACTTCGAACGCAGCTGCAACGCTGAACCGCCTTTTACACGAAGGAATCGATGGCCGTGTCTGTGTTTCAGATTATATTTACAAACTTACACATACTCAGTATCGTTTCGCTATTCAAAAAAATGCGTCTGAAAGAAGATGGGGTGCACCTTCTTGCTATTACGTTGATCCCCGTTCCGGTTCGATGGATATCAGAGGTGTTACAGCACAACTTTCTGACGAATCTCCTAATGAAGTAATCGAATATCTGAACACACTTCGAACGGTTCTTTTCGTGGATACAGCAAGTGATTGTAATGAAGACCAGCTGATTTTCCATCAATATAATCTCACACATCCGGACCTAGCTTCTGAAACAGTACAAGAGTCCGAGCCTGTCGAGGGTGAACTTACCGAGCCTAATATACGAAGACTCATTCTGAAAGCGCATCAGCACCTACGTGTTTCCATACAACACTTGATCAATAACATCCAGGCTGCGCCGAGGCACATGAGGGAATCTTATATTATTTTGCCGGTAAACTATGGGATGATTTCCTTTGACTGGCATGCTAGGTATCCGTTTAAACGCGAACAAGTTAGTAAATATGCGTTGGACTGCGAGCATGTGGTATTTTGTTTTGACGTATTGTGTTTATCGCTTCACAATCTTCTTCTTATATACATAGCATATTTTGTACTATACTCGAGCGATCTATTAGGAACGTTTGCGCTTTGTTTTAATATTCTGCTCGTGTTTTTCCACATTGGTCTTCTTTTGTTAGCTTTGCGAACAATTGTGAGCTCAGTAGCGGAACGAACCAAGCAAAAATCAAAAGTGCTCAGTTTCGTGAACGAAATTTGTTTTTCATCATGCTACGGTGAAACTTTTGTTCAAATTTATACCGTTTTTCCACTTTTATACATCCTAGTTGTGTACTTCGGTCTGCTTTCTTCAAACATAACGATTTCAGATAATCTCCTTTTCTTCCTGACAGTGGGAGACCTGCTTTCATTCATTCACTTATCGCCAACAAGTTCACGTTATACTCTCCGTTTCCTTGGATTTTTCATCTCGTTGGTTATTGTCAATTCACTCGAGGGATTGACATATCGTAAACTCTGGTTGCCCTCCATCGATAGTATCCATCAGCTTGGAGAATTCGCTGAAAATGCAATGGTTCTAATGATTACATTGTTGATGGCATGGTTCATTGTTAGAGAACACGATTTTCTATACCGTTGTTTGTTCTACCAAAGGAAAGAAGCTTTTGAACAAAAAGAATTGACCGGAGAAAATGTGAGAAAAACCTTGAATGCAATTCAGACAATTATACCTCTGTCGGTGTATAGCCGTGTGTCCAAACGAGTTCTTAAAAATGAAAGTAGCAACTTTAAAAACCGTGCATGGTTAGAAATGAATAACGTGGGCACAGCCGTAATCACGGTTGTTAATGCATATCAAAATGGATTGAGTGGAAAATCGTTGCTAGACAGACTTCACAAACTACAAAGCTTTCTTTCTACTGTCAACGATTTACTGTCGAAAGAAACGACGTTTGGCGAAATTTGCAAGTTACAAACACTTGACAGTGGAGCACTATACGCTTCTGGTTTGGACTCACCGCATGAGGGCAGTGGACACCTTGTTTCTTTGGTCGAATTCTGCTTCACGGCTTTGCACTTGTGCGCTGCTTATAATCAAGACCAACTTGCGGACCAAGAAGGATTTCAGCTTGTTCTAGCATGCAACTCCGGCAAGGTGTTGGGTGGCTTGGCTGGAGATTATAATTTTCGATACAATATTTGGGGATATCCAGTCGACGTGATGATGGAAATTAAGCGAATGGGTGTTATAAACCAACTTGTCACAACGGAAGAAATCCGCGCAGCATTGTCCATGCATTATGAATTCATTCAGTACGGATCCGTATCGAGCGAATCCAGTGAACCGGTGGTATTGTATGTTTGTCAAAAGAAGGGTTAAACTCTCATGTCAAACCTCACGTGCACATATGAAACATTTTTTGTCCAGTTTGTGAGTTTACAGAACATTTCGTATCATCCATTTTCTATCTGTTTTATTTTTCGCATTTTTATAACCGAATATATGTTTTTAAATGTACTACAACAACGACGTAGTCTGCATTGTTAATCTGGGTTCGCTTGATATACATTCCGCTTGTAACCGGATAGATAAGCTTGCTGTGTTTGGATAAATTTGGCCTGATACATGGTGCTAATCATCGTTGCTCAGACATCCCTGGATTGATATCGAATTAAAATCACTCATCGGGTAGATGGTCGTTCAAACGCAGCAGTTGAGTTTTTCTTAATACTGTCGTTTGCTAAACTTTCATCAAACTGGAGATATAACTGAATAGGCGATAAAAGAATCAGTTCAACAGGTGTATTTACTCAGCTTCTAAAATTACAAATCTAAAATCAAACGTTACTTTCCAGGAGTAAATTTATTCATGACAAGCGTCAATGTATTAAATCGATCTGTTCTCAAGAGGAAGAGATTTGTATAAGCACCTATTCAGTTTCATAGCATGCAGCAAAGTTTAGTTTAAACTAGCTAGATTAGTCATCAAAATAAGATACTCATTTTGATGGTTTGGTGATTAAAAATTCCAATTTTCCGAGTCATGCGATTCAAGTTCAAATCCAAATTTTTAAGCTGTCAATGGTACCTATCCATTTGAATGATCGATCTACGATTGTGTAATGCACTGATTTGATCAGTTAAAAGTTTTGCCATGTGGAGAAGTCCTGCTTTCACATCGGCAGCGAAACAAAAGTGATTTTCATTCTTTGCGCCAACTTCATCGAATTTGAAAAGGCAATCGATAACGAGAGCAGTGCACTCTTTTTTCGACTGCAAGTTTCACCAATTGGCTTTCCCGGTCGAAGGATACACTTTTCCATTCTCACCAGGGAATATTAGCCTAAATACGACAAGATTTGTGTGAAATGTTTTAAACATGTGTGGGTTGAGCAATAACGCATCATGTTCGTTATCACTGAAACAGTCTCTTTCTGTGCGGCACTTTGCCTGGATCAGGCTTGTGCTTTCATACCATACCATACCATTCCACATCACTGATACCAAGACTAACTATACTTACTAGACGAATCAAAGACCTAGTTTTCAGATATAATTCGCAAACGAGATCCAGTGCATAGCTCGAACCATGCCATAAATCATTCTGTATCCGAGCATGAAAAACGGATCATCAGGTTCAGTCTTGCGGATACAATATTTCATCCATTTGCACATTTCCGTGCAATATTTCCAATCATATCATCAACAAAGTGGAACATATCTTACTTAATCTCCAAAAACTGAATTGTTGTGAAAACTTGCAGTATCGTATGATTTTGACAGTTGAACCCAAATCTCATGATCCTAGGTTTGAGTCTTGGATACATTTTGAGAGATTTCGAGTGTATGCAGCAATAAAACAACACGTTTTCTGACGGAACGATTATTACGTTCCTTGAACCCACACAAACTGCTTCGAATTATCGGTCGACATCCGGTTCATTATTCTAACTTCTCAGGTCATCGGTTAATGTGTTGCACCTGACCAACATCTGGACTCATATCACCGATTTTCGGGACATCGATCCAACATTAACCACATCAGTCCCTCGCGATTTCGCAACAACTTGACGATTGGATGCTGATCCATCACTGAGATCACCCTGTCTAATGCTAATCACGTTCACTTACGAATGCGATAGCACACGAGAAAGCCGATTGGTCGAATGCGTTTATTATGTGCATGACTAAGAACAATACACACGCTTAGCTTATATAAGCAAATCACGTAACCGCAACACTGATCTGAAATCCGGCAATCACTTCCATCTAATTTGCCAATCGATGAACTGTTCACTCCAAGCCCTCACCATGCGGGGATCGTTTTACAGACCTTGATTAATTGCGTATGGTTTAATTGCGACTGATCTTGTCCATCTTCTCATGTTCCCGAGGACGCCATCATTCGAACCGTTATCGTGCAATCTTTTCGAAACCTGAATTATTACTTGTTCGCGTTTGTCATCGTTGGTCCTCCCGGTGATTCCTGCGTGTCACGCGGGATGGCGGTGTTCTGCATATCATCCGAAATCTCGTGGTTTGCATTTGTCGCTCATGCACACTAGTTCGTGTCCATCACATTAACTTAATATTCGGAAAGTATAGCAATTATATTTGTTCTTTCCGAATATTCTGACTGCACTGCCATCCATATTCCGGTCAATGAATCAAGTCACGCAGGCCAGAACAAGATCGGCGGTCAATTTGCATCAATCTGCTACATGTGAACACTTGTGGGTTGTATGTGTGATGGAAATGCATGCAAATGAACATTTTTGTTAAGCGGTTAAGTTTTAAATAATTAGAAAAATCAAATTAAATATCAAGTATAAGCTGAATATTGGCTAACTTACTTCAACAATGGGCGTTTTACAAAACTCTTCGGATAGCCGTGGTCTGTGAGCCGTTGGCTGGCTTCATGATGAGCCTGTTTTCATTCTTTTCATAGCTGCGTAGGTGTTCTATCTTATGGAAAATGGATGAACCTATGGATTTGAAGACCTGTCTTGGATGAGCGGATGGGTATCGCAGGACAGCATCTGTATCGATGGGTTTTCAATCGGCTAAAGGTTTATCTTACCATCTACTTTGTGCGCCGAACATTCCAATAATGGAAGGGTGCCTGTGCAAGTTTCTACTACCACTGTGACCGTTATCATGGGGTCTAAGTCATTTAAATGTTTAAAGAAGTCATTTAACTGTTGCCACTGTATGATAACAAATGTCATCAACTTGGCGCCACTATAACGTTGGCCTAATAGTTTGTGGTGTTCTTTTTAAAGTGCTTCATATACATATTCTCCAGTCCTGGCGATTACGGTGAACTATTTACTAAACGTTTATCTGTCGATATAATTGCCCAATCAATACAAAGTGGTTCGTTGATAATTTATCGAAAGTTCAGTTTGATATGATCCGACAAACTGGTATTTTATTCAAATGCCATTACATCTTTTTGTAACCCACTTGTCCTATCCACCTCGGTGAAAAAAGCATTAGTTTAGAAACGAATCGGTATTTCGTAGACCTCAATTGTTGCCTACTGTAAGCGCGCTGCCTCCTTGTATGACTTCTTGATGAACGAGGCCGTGTTGCTGACAGACGGTTTCAAGAAATAGCCAAATATCACTTAATATTGTGCTGGTGATCTGATTCCATCAACTGTTAATTGAACCAATTTCAGCGAAATCACACGATGTTGAGTTCCCATTTATTTGATGTACATCAAAACCATTTAACGAAGGCATTCGATTACGACAGCAGGAAGGATCTTTTCAAAATGAATCATCTTATATGCTGCCCCCCCAAGACTGCTCAATCTCATTATTTCGTTTCACACTGGCATGAAGGGCTCAGTACATTTTAACGATTGCAGTTCAGAAACTTTGAAATTCGCCGAGGCGTCAAACAAGGGTGTGTTCTTGCTCCCACGCTGTTCGGCATTTTCTTTGCTCTGCTTATAAAGCACGCTTTTAGGACCATAACAGAAGGCATTTACCTAGGCACACGAAGTGATGGCAAGCTTTTCAACCTGAACCGGTTGATGGCAGAAACCAAGGCACTGGATGTGCTTATCCTTGACTGCTGTTTGCCGACGATGAAACCAATATTGCTCACTCCAAAGAACACCCGCAGTCGCTAATGGACTGTCTTTCGTCGACATGCAATGAATTTGGGCTAACAATCAGCATGAGCAAAACCAAAGTCCTTGGACAAGGGATTGTATCGCCTCCAGTCATCACTGTTTGAAATTGCCAGCTTGAACCAGTACATCATTTCACATATCTTGGTTCAACCTCTCACTAGACACGGATATTGATAAGCAGCTTTGCAGAGCAGCTATCATTTTGTCCCGATTGAACTCTCGTTTCTTAGATAAACGAAAGTTGAGTGTAAAGACCAAGATGATGGTATACAGCGCGTGTGTACGAAATGCTTTACTGTCCGCTAGTGAAAACTGGACTACCCACGCCAGACGAATGAAAGCTGAATGCTTTCCATCGACGAAGCATTCATCGTATCTTGAACATATATTTAGATGGACAAAGTGGCTAATGCTGAAGTGCTTTCAAAATCTGGTCTACAGAGCATGTTCACCTTATTACGTCAGCGCCGCCTGCGGTGGCTTGGTCATGTCTATAGAATGGAGAATGATCGTATTCCGAAAGATCTACTCTATGATGAGTTTAAATCAGGACGTCGACCATTGGGAAAACCGCACTTGCGGTACAAAGACGTTTGCAAAAGAGATATGAAAACTCTTGGCATTGACTAAACACCCCCCTAAAAATGTGCGTCCAACCGTTGATTAAAAACGATATGGGATGGAGAAATGATGACTGCTGCATGCAGCGCGCTCCAGGATCGAGGTAAAGGAATAGGTAAGAATTTATCGCGACTCGTTTTGGTTAATGATTGTAGATGATGCACACAGTTGGAACTATGAGGAGACAAGTCAAACAGATTCCTAGGATGGTCAACCCTGATCAGTTGCACTAAATCAGTGTGCTTGATAAAAAAACATTTTATGTGATATAAAGCGAAATTGTCGTCAAAATCTCCGTTTGCATATTGCAAGATGGCTTAAAAGACCGGATATTTAAAGTCAGGTTTGGCTATCGTACTATTTGCTGTGCGTAGACTAAAGATGTTTCGCCTGAATGTTTTACAGGTACATTACTTGGCACAAGACCGTTGATATGTCCGATCCGTCCACCGTATTGGCTGCATTGCCTTAGTAATCTCGAGTGGTTCGTTTTGTATAGCCCAACGCCTAAACACATAGAACTCTCAAGCACTCCGTTGTAGCATCTCGAAAACACTTTCAGCTATAACTAACTACATGAAAAAAGAAAGTTTGTAATGAATAGTTGAGAGCAGTTCATTGGTAACGTTTCGCTTCTGACGCAGAAACTTCGTCATACCAAATTTGTCCGTACGAACAGAGATCAAGCTTAAGTTTCATTCACCTGACGAAGCTTCTGAGTCACAAGCGAAACGTTACCAATAAACTTCTCTCACCGATTCATTACAAACTTTCTTTTTTTCATGATTATGATTCTCCAATCGGCCACGAACACTTTCCATTACAGTGCAAATACACCTTGTTAAGAAGTAAGTGTGTCTGTCTCATTCCAAATCAGTGTCTAGTCGAAAAATTCGTTATGAATCCCGAAGCATTGTACCGCCACGTCAGCAAATGGGAATGCCGCACTTGCCGCTCCTACTGGCATAGTGACATCATTTAAAAATTTTGCAACCGTTCTTCGGCAACATCATCATCAGCAATTTCAAAAGTGTCGACACAGAGAGTTTCTAAATTCTAACAGTTGCAGCCTGTCAATACTTAACGAGGTAGAAACCCCCAACATTGTTAAAACAAAATTGTTGACAATAAAGAAAACAGGTACCCGGAATAGACAATATATGCCCTATAATCTGTCTTCAGAATTGGTAATACTGATGCGTGACGTGTTCCAGATAATGTTCGAACAGAGCTTCGTGCCAAAAAGATGTAAAACTGCCCTGATTAGTTAAATCTACAGTTTCAGCGACAGGAAAAATCAGCTAAACTACCTCCGATGGCTTTATTACAAGTGCTATCTAACGTAATGAAGTTCATCATAGCTAATGCCTTGTGGAATCACCTTGCGATCAATAACTTAATCGCTGAAGCACAGCATGGATTCAGGAAAAACACAATCTTGCCTGACAAACTTGCTATTAGCAAAAGAATCTTGGTCCGAGCTACTGGATGCTGGTAACTCAAAAAGCATTTGATTGTGTTAATCATGAAGTTTTCTCGTCGAAACTCCTTTCCTACGAAGTAGATGGTGAACTCCACGCATGGATAACAGAATGGTTAATACCCCGTAAGATGTACGTGCGATTCATATCTGAGCTATCCGTGTCAATTCAAATTGCCTCAGGTGTCCCACAAGGATCAGTCCTCGGACCGCTCTTGTTTCTAATATATTAAAACGACTTACCTACTATAATAAGGTTGCCAGTGCTTATTTTCACAGACGACGCAAAGCTTTTGCTTAAGATAAACTCCACAGCCGATATAGAGAATCTGCAACGGGATCTCGATATACTTTATGCCGGGTTCCTAGGTAACGAAATGCCACTGAATGCCACGAAATCCACCTTATTATCGCTCAACAGCAAGTTGAACAAAAATAATCTATAGGTCGAACTGTTATTAAACCCGCTTCCTCCAAAAAAAGATTTAGGCGTGATTATTCAGTCTGACTTAGGAAACTATGCAAAGCGATGCCAGCAAATCTGAAAGCAATTTGGATTTCCTTAGAAGATCTCTAGGTTCGTTTGACGCCATTAAAAGCTGCAAATTGATTTCAACCTATACCCGTCCTCATATCGAATATGCTATACCGGTATGGGGTCTTTGGTTGAAAAAGATTCTCAGGTATTGGAAACTCCACAGCCCAGAGCGACAAAGTTCGTTTTTGGACTTTCTAATCATTCACACGAAATGCGACTTAGAATATTGAAATTACATTCAAACCAATACAGATAGCAACAAGGAGCATTTATCTACATGTGGACAGGGCCTAATCAAATAAATCATCCATACAGCCGTGTTACTTCTTTTCAACAACACACATCTGCGTGGTCACCAACCAAACTTTACCACCAGCACAGCATGTTGAGCTCCGCAAATACGCATTATCCGTTCGTAATGTGAAATTGTGGAACAGTTTACATACTCACTTGGTACAATCTGAATACATTGACGCTTTACAAAACTACTAGATGCTCACATGGATAAGTATGTTTTCACGTTTTACAATATTTTTAACATTATTTATTTTTGAAAGGGCTATACGAGGAGCGGATTGCAACACTAAACCTCTTTGACTTTTCGTACCGTCGTCTCAGGGGTGACTTGATCCTGCTTTTCAACATTCTGCATACAGTGGATCACCCACTTGAACACCTGTTTCATCGGCAAGAAGCACGTGGTAGCAGATAGCATGGATACAAGTTAATTATCCCACACTCCAGATCAAATTGTCGAAGGTTTTTCTTTGCTGTCAGAGTCTGTTTTCTATTGAACTCCCTGCCCCCACATATCATTTGCACAACAAGCCTGAACATGTTCAAGGCTGAACTTGACAAGTATATGTTGACCAAACCCAACCTTGCACCTGAATACACGTGCTGACTTTCCATGTGTATGAAACATTTGTGTTGTTTTTATGAATTCCCTATATTTTTAATCTGTGGTTACTGTAAAGTATTTACTTTTTGGACCATTAAAACTTTGAATTACTTTGAATATATTTTTTACCATCCGACTCGGTTAACATTTTTTGAGTCTAACTTTTTTTACCTGAATATCATCTATGAATAAATCTAAGAATGAATGAACTGAACCACAAATTAAGCACTGGAATTCTTTCTCATTTTAATGATATTTTCGGATTCACGGCTTTGTTTTCAATGTAGTGCTGATTTTCCTAGATGTGCCATATGTAACACATTAGCAGTCTTTGCTTTCAAATTTGAAAATTCGGTTCGAAGCGGTCCGTTTTAATATTTTGGCGAATTGGAATTCAAGATGGCTCTTTAAAACCACATATATGATACCGCATTCAAGAGAAGTTGCTTGCATCCGGTATTTGGTCTGACACAACCTACCATATTTCAATTGACAAGTGATATTACGAACACAGCTCTATAGGTAATAATAATTATAATATCGCGCCGTAGCCTTCTATTGGACTCGAACCAATGTAGGATCGTATCTACTGGAGGATATACCTAATCTCTTTAAATCCCAAGATCCCGTTTCGATTGTCGGTGTCATTTTTGCCGTACATTCCATATTTTTCTGAAATTCTCTAACTAAACATGCGGTGAGCTCTCCTTGTATGGCAATATTTAAAGCGAAATAAGACTTACACACGCAAAGGAACGTTATTCGTGAGCCATACATTTGATATACTCTATTCGTTATATACCACTATGTTTTCATATTTTCTTTCATGCCGTGATCCTGTGGTGTCGTAAAGTGTTCATTTTTTAAACATAACACATTGAACCGTCGATCTTGAACATGCGATGCTACTGATGATTAGAATGTTCTATTTCGCCACACTCGTGTATAATTCCACGTAATTAACAACCATACTCCAGTACCATGTTATGGGACAACATTTTGAAAAGACATTGTCTGGACTGATTTTATTTCCATCCAGTTTAAAACTCAGAGATGTTTCTCGTTTTGGTGCTCTGTTTTGCATCATACAAGCTGTTTAATCTCACGTTTCTAATAAGTTCCACGGTTCGTTTGTGTGAGACTGGCTGTCAAGTAGTTCCCAACTTGACATGGGTTGTACAAGGTCAATGCGTGGGACCCTTCCGAGCCGCATTCGAGTGTAATACTTGTTCAGACGCCCTGCAGCTGCTGCTTGCTTTGTGCGTTGAACATTATTTTGATTTCCGTTTGCCAAGCTGTACCGTGTAGTGATTCCGACTTGTGGGCGCGCTGCACTGTTCGCTCTACGTCCTGCAACTCCATTTGATGAGTGACCTTTCGTTTGGGAACGCGATAAAACATTGTAAGTTTCATGCGAGCTTACGCCATCGTTTCCTGCTCGCCGCTGATAACCAAGCTTCTGTTTTCGATCACCGTGAGCTTCATTCACGTGGACTTTTTTGGGTTCATTTAAAATAAATTCTCTCTCGTTTTCGAGCAATTTCCTGGTTATCGAATGATGATTTTCTCGGTTCAACCGTTCATGGTCAACGCCGGATGACAAAGAGCGGCTCTGCCTTCGCAAAGAAATCTTTGCTTTTTCCAGTAGAGTGCGCTCTAACGCGCACAAATGGCTAATGTATGCATCAGCATCCCAAATTTGATGTTGATTGTAAAAGTGATACATGGTGTAACAAACACAAGGTGTAATGATTTCAACGAATTCAAATTTCACGCAATCGACCGAACAGCTCAGCTCATCAGCTGACTGGAAATGCCACGTCAAGTTGGTTGGCTTCTTCGGAAAGGAATATTTCGACTCAGTCATCGACAAAATTGGGCGCAAATTGGAGAAACTTCGTCAACATTTCTCGACAAATTGTCTCAAGTTTATACTGATCTAAATTCCATTTTATCATTTCACTCAACCGTGTATGAGAACTACCTAAATGCGGCTTCGATTCAAGACACAAGGCGAAATTTTCGAATAAGTCTGCTTTTGTTTTTGTTCACCGTTTGGACCACATTGCCGAGTGCGTCAGCCATAGCGAACCATGAAAAGCCTGGAACTGCTCAAATTTTATTGGTAGCCTTACTTGTTGTGTCAATTCTATATTTGTATACATTTAACCAGTATAATCATTTGTGGTACACACGATACTCGTGCATCTTGTTAACCACCGCTTTCGTCTATGCGATTAACGAGATCGCTGACATTACATCCAGGTGGGTTGCCATTGTTCCGTACCTGAAATTATTGATTTGTTTATTCATACTTTTACCAGTCAAGCTGGATCTCACGTTGACAATGATTGTACTGTTTTCACTAGCGTTCTCTGTACTGACAGGATTTCAGCAGCAGTTCGGAATGTGTGCCGAAACTGCCTTTGGGAATAAAAGTGTTTTGAGAAGCCGCTCGATTGAACCTACTGGACATCGCCTATGTGATGCAGATGAAATGGCTCTTCACAATAATTTAGGCTTCATCACGTGCTTGGTTGTGATTGTAGGCGGTTTTCATTTGCAATTTTGGAACACCATTCGTCGGAGAGCTGCCTTTATTTATCTGGGACAAGCGGTGCATTTAGAAAAAAGAAATAAGAAAGCAGAACTGGCGCAAGAGAACCTGCAAGGTGTGTTGATGCCGCCTAACATTTGGAACGCATATTGCGGCAGAGAAAACTCCAGACAAGCATTTGGTAGGCGGTTTCTATACCAGCAACCTGGTGCGAAAATTACCATTCTGGTTGCAGAAATTGTGAACTTTCCAGAGCTTACTTTGCAAAATGATCTACAAAAACTCGTGACGATTCTCTCTGATGTGTTGGATTATTTTGACAAACGTGCGGAGATACACGGTTGTGAGCGTCTCCGAGTGGATGCTGAAAAAGCATTTTACACTTGTGGCGTGACCAGGCCGAAAATGAATCATGCCAGAGCTTGTGTTGATCTAGGGCTAGACATGACTCGTGTGAACGAACACTTAACCATCGAAGGAAACACTCTCATTCTTCTCAAAATTGGTGTCCACTCTGGATCCGCTACAATTATGGTCTGGGGTTGTCGCAGAATACATTACGATTTGCTATCAATCGACATAACTATCGCATCCAGACTGAAAGACGCTTGTCCACCTGGTTTTGTGACCATTTCTGAGAGCACCCACGCCAAAGTTCACACGCACTTTTTAGTAGAACCAGCTCAAAGGGTGACCATTGAACTACAACGTATTGTTAATGGGCAGTTATTCGTGGATTACAAACATGTGCAAACATACTATGTACACCAGGATATTACTACCATGTCCGAGAGATCTTCGTCGTCATCATTGCGCTCTGAACTTGGAACTATCGGCAGATGCATTCGTGTGATTAATTTAATCCGCCTCGGTCGCACGCGAAGATCAACCCTTATTAACCAAGATTTTTCCAACCGAACTTTACCAAAGTTAAGCGCCAGTGGGAGGAGAAGCATATTTAGTCTTAGCGCCAAAAGTGGAGAATCGAAGCAGCAGAATATGGATATTCCCACGTCCGCGTGGAATACTGACAAATCACAAATGACTGAAGCTGATAAATTATTCATCCTCGATGCTGAGGTACTTCGATTAGTGACTGAGTTACGTGCGGACCCTAAACGCCACATCACATTGATGCAATACCTCCCGATTGGGCGATGGACTAATGTTTTTCTCAACAAAGAACTTGAATGGCACTATTTGAACCATGTTCATGATCCGACCTATCCAATATACGTGGACTCGTTGAAACTAGCCCCCGCGTTGGATGCTTTTGCCAACTTGACGATAATTAGTATAATGGTCATGTGTTCCCATCATTTCACGAAACGCTTACCACAGAGCAATCTATTCAAAATCATTCATGCGTCGGAAATTCTAGGTTCCGCCATTCTCGTGTGTTGTGTGGTATGGACATCAACGCGATTTGTAGAATCCATTCGTTACGTGGCACTTCGACGAGTCTTCCTCCTGCTACGCAGAAACGTCACTCGCAAATTAATTCTATTCGTTCTGCTCATCGTTCCACCGTTACATTCAATTGCTTACACAATGATCATAGAAGATTCGATGGATACGTCGAAAAACTATTACACCGCTGTTATATGTTTCCAACTAATAGCTGTTGTGAATTACATGGCAGTCACGACAAACCCACACTGGATGGGCCTCTTTGGCGTGTTAATCAACGCAACCGTCTACATGTCCATCCACGAACGATTCTCTCAACGACACAAGCAGAATGTTGGTGACAAACCAGACCATATTTTGCTGGCAAGCGAAAGTTTTGTGAACGACGTGGTTACCGAGACCTGGATCTCAGTGTTTATGCTGTGGACTATGTTGAATTTGAATGATCGCAACTGTCGATTGAATTTTCTTTGTATGAGAGAATTGCAAATTTGTCGTGAGCAGGCTGAGTTGCTGCAAGACAAGTTGAACGACACTCTACGGCAATTGTTGCCTCAGTATGTGGTCGATCGGCTATTGAGTGACACGCCGAAATCTGCTACAGTTAATTTGGATGTTTGTAATGCAACGTTGAATAATGTCGGAATAGCTGTCTTGTATCTATCTAACCTGTATACAACACATTGGTTCTCCGGTTCGGAAGAATGGCAGTTCTCACTGAAGGTTGTCAACGTGGCGGTTTGTATGATAGATGATTTGTTGTGGAGCAGACGCTACAAGGGTCTGGAGAGAATACGTATAGCAAACGATAAAATCGTAGTGATTAGCAAAAATGAGCCTGGAAGACCATGGGATACAACCGAAAATTCTCATCTCGAAAGATTGTTGGATTTTTGCCTGGAAGTTCAGAAAAAACTGCATGGGATTAACGAAGAGTATTTGCTAAATAGCACGCCACTTTCCCTCAAAATTGGCTGTACACGCGGTTCGTTAAATACTGGTATTATCGGTTTGATAAAGCCTGCTTACATCAACTGGGGCAAAAGTGTCCAGTTGGCTACTACCCTAGCACGAAATGGTTATCCGGGTGAGGTGATGGCCAGCAAATCTTACGCAAAGTCTCTAAGTGTCAGATACGAGGTCATTTTCGCGAACGTAATTTCTGCTGATGAATCCGGTTTGTTAGAAACGTTTATTATTCGTTCCATGCATTGAATATATTTTCATACTATCACGATTTAACAAAATCCACGATTAGAACTTACGTTTCCAGATTGCAGAGTGAATGCCTTTACAAATTCCGCTTTCTCGGCGTTATCTCGTGTTGTATGTTACTATATATTTATCTTTCAATGAATTGTCTCAAACCAAATGTTGTGATTTCACCCACGTGCACCCGTTCTAACGTGAATAGGTCTGGAACATTGATATAGCGGGATTAGTACCACAGTGATAGTTTAACAAAAGAATAAAAATGCGACAAATGGAGTAAAACTTCAGCTTGTTCTCGATTGCATCTCATTATCATTGTGGAATTTGCGAGCAGTGAGAACAATCTGATTGTGCAGATCAGAGCTATTGCACTCATACAAAATTTTAATTTAAGATTACGAAGTTAGGGGGCCGTGTAAGATATGAAAGCAGGGTCAAAAGGGGTTGTTTTCAGTTCATGTGCATTTGAAATCAGAACGCAGAAAGTTTTATGATAGAAAAAGCAGTAAGCTTAACAATAACCATAGGATGACAGGTACAATGAGTAAAATTACACAAATCTCTCAAAAATCAATAGGGACGGTCACATACCACACGGTTCGTCTTAGACCCATCGAGTTTAGAAGCGAAAACCGCAACAGATTCCGAGCTTATGATTTCCAAGTGAAACAGATTCTGAACGAGGAAAATATACGACGAATATCCAATCGAGAATGCGGTATGCTTAAAGCCTTTGAATGTTTTCGTGTTCTGTATCGTGAGATCAACTTTGTCGCATGATGATAAATCCTGTCAAGTAGTTCGATATCCTTCCTCAACCATGGTATCCTTGCTTGGATGGAATATTCCATAACAGGACGTACATAAGTATTAATTAACTCGGGCAATGTTTCGGGAGTGAATATCTTGAATATCCTTTTTAGAAGACTCAAGATACGGCAGCTATGTTGTACACGGTCCGGCAATGATGTCCGGGCTTAAGTTTAAACGACGCCCAGATACCGAGGTCTTTTTCTGCGGTGGTCCAGACGAGATCTTGCGTTCAAGATTCGAGCACTGTTTTTGTCTCTCCGATTACCGTTTCCGCCTGGCGGGTATGAAAAGCTGTTCCAATAAATTTTAAGAATATTTGTTTAGACATATACTCCCAAATATAAGGTTTGAGTTACTTTATTCAAATTCTGTTGGCAAAATTTTGTCACAACACTGTGCGGAGTTGAAGCGCTGTACATAGCCAGATAGTCTAGTTTGAAATTCAAGCAGTCTTTAGTTGAGCGTAAGCGTGGGGCCTGTAAGAAAGACGACACATTGTCTTGCGGTGATATTAGTTGATCCATGGCAAATAAACCTTGCGAGATTAGTTAGACAAGCAAGAACAGTATTAAAGTCTAATTTCGTTGGTTAATACTTCTTTAACCTAGGTGCAAATGATGAATAAGGGTTTCAACGCTTGTTTCGGAAGCATTACATGATTCGGACAATCATCGTCGTGGCTGGTTTTACGAATCCAATCGTCAATTCAACCTCGGACATGAATCGGAAATTTGTTTAACTTTCTAGGCCTAATGAACCTGATATTTTTCATTGTTTACTTGATGAATACAAATCTTACTAATCCGAGTTTAATTGTAGTGGATGCGAGAATCAACAATCCATTAAGTAAAATTGATATTGCTTGGCCATTAATTGGTTTTAATAAGCACATTACACTCACTTGACATGCAAAAATGACTAAATTTATGCAAAAATGGCTTGAAGTCAATCGGTTAGCGAAATTGCTTGGTAACATTTCTATACAAAGGCTCGCTCACAACGAAACTACTTGAACGTACAGAAATCATAATTGAGGGACATGTGAACACCACAATATATTTATCATTTATAAGCGCCTTGAGTGCTTGAACAGGAATCACTTTGCGATTCTGTATTTGAAAATTTGTAAGAACCCTATTTAACAGTTGCATTTAAGTAAACTTTGTTAACCACTTTACCACTGTTCCAAATCTCAACGAACCTGATGTCTCCACCTGATGACGGCTAACAGTCAGGAACCAATTGTGCTGTGTATGACAGGAAGATGTGAGCTTCACAGTGTACAAATCACACAGATTTATTTTCATTATGAAGACTGCTCAATCAGTCTGAAACTGTGTTTAATTGAACCAAAAGCAACTTTGTGACATTTATAGTGTTATAGGCGCTAAAATGTTGATGGACAAGATTGACCATATGACAATGACGGAAACGGCTGACATAAAGAATAGCCATCCTCCATTAGGGATTCACGAGAACAATTTCTGGATACAAACCGCAACATGAGCCTCGATAAAGCAAAGACCGTGTAACATTCAATCTGGCAAACCGATGTAGTTGAATGACGATGAATAGTTTGGAATCCGGCGCTCAGCACTCCACCGTGCTAATTTTTGTTCTAACGGTGTATAATGTGTACACAGTATGAGCAAGTAAATGTAGCCATCAATTCATTTCGAACACAATTGTAAATAACAGCATTATTGTAGTGTAGATCATTACATGCAGTCAGTCACAACAGATTCAGGTTAACGTTTCTCTTCTGACACAGAAGCCTCGTTGGACGAAGTGTGATGAATAGACAAGATGATTATGTATCACTACATTATCCACCTGTAGTTTACCTTACAGAATATCAGTTTAGACTAAATCTTGTGAGATGCCGAGTCAAGTAGGAAAAGCTATGGAATATTTTGACAATTTTGTCAGCCCCGTTAATTGAATGGAAATAAACTTGGTCAGGGTCATTCGATACCCTGGTTCACATGCGCAAATATACCTAAACTAATGGTTTAGTAAAAATTTTTGGAAAACAATACATTTAATGATAAGCATAAATTGAATATTGACCTATTGTACAGTTGAATAACTGTTGATCACAAGTTCGTGTAGATTTATATACTTTAATAAACCTACCGGCATTACCCATTTCCAACACCTCGGCATCTAGCCGTTTGCCGTAATGGTTAATACGGCGTCTTGACATATTTGCACTATCTAGAACGGCAATAAGATCTGTAACTAGCACGTATTTAGTCGTGGCTTGAACAGCAAATTGGGGATGGATATTCCCCATCTTTGCGGGGTGACACTTTGATGCGCTATGAAGTTCCTTGAAATTCAGCATATGTGTACACCAGGGTAGTAATTACTTTTGATTCTGTGCAGGATATTCTTGACTTACTTGACTTAATCCCTTGAGTTCCTGGAGGAACATAGGGCCTCGGCAACTTGTCTCCAGTTTGGTCTGTCCATAGCAGCCAGTTTGATGTCGTTCCAGTTAAGTCCACACTTGCGGTTTTCCTCTTCACACGAGCGCTTCCAAGATAGCCTTGGGCGTCCGAACAGTCTCTTCCCGATTGGGTTTCATACCAGAGCATGACGGGTGATGTCATCATAAGGTTTCCGCAAGGTGTGCCTAACCCATCTCCACTTTCTTCTACTGATCTGCTGGGCGATCGGGTCCTCAGCAGCAATCTGCCACAGGTCTTGAGTCCTTATCTTTTCTGGCCATTTTACCCCAATAATTCGACGAAGGCAATTATTGTGGAATGATTGCAAGCGGTCAGAAGACTTTGCTGTCACTCGCCAGGTTTCCGATCCATAGAGTAGCACGGATTTGACGTTGCTTCTGAATATACGGAGTTTCGTGCGTTTTGATAGAACCTTCGACTCCCAAATGGGTTTCAAAGCTATGAACGCGTATCTTGCTTTGCCGATTCTGGCGACTATGTCTTCGTCCGTGCCACCACTTATTGAAACAATGCTGCCGAGGTAGACGAATTGCGTGACGTCTTTGACTGCTTTACCATTGATGGTGATTGATGGGTGCTCATCAGTTAGCACACGGAAGACTTCTGTTTTTTCGGTATTGACGCGTAGTCCTGCATATGAAGCAAAGTGTGCTAGTCTATCGGTCTTTCTCTGAAGACGTTGGGGGTCACGTGATATCAAGCAGACATCATCAGCGTATTCCAGATCCTCCAAATGGTCGGATTCCTTCCAATCGATACCGTTCCTCTCACCTTTTACTGTCTGTTTCATTATCCAGTCTATTACCAACAGAAAAATCATTGGGGACAACAGGCATCCCTGGCGAACGCCAGTCTCAACTCCAAATGGATCGGTCAGTCTTCCGTTGTGAATTACCTGACAGGAGGCACCTTCATACAGCTGCTTTATGAGGTCCATGTACAGCGGTGGGACCCCATAGTGTGGCAGAAGCTTCCATATGAATTCGCGGTCCACACTGTCGAAGGCTTTCTCAAAATCTATGAAGTTGAGGCAAAGAGGCGATTGTCATTCAATGCTTTGTTCAATTATTATGCGGAGGGTCGCAATTTGGTCGATACCAGACTTTTGTTTTCTGAAGCCCGATTGCTCTGGCCGTAACACTTGATCGATAGCGTCGCGCAAACGCAGAAGGATGATGCGCGTAAGTACTTTACTAGGGACTGAGAGCAGCATGATACCTCGCCAGTTTTTGCATAGCCTCAGATCCCCTTTCTTTGGAAGTTTGACCAGATGACCTCTCTTCCAATCATTTGGGACCCGTCTTTCTGACCAGATTTTCTGCAGCAGAGGAAGTAACATATCAGCCGAGGTGTCCAAATCAGCCTTCAGAACTTCTGGTGGAATCCCATCTGGACCTAGTGCTTTGCCATTCTTCAGCGATTTTAAGGCAAAAAGGATCTCTTTTCGACCGGGGGATCGGTGTTTACGTCTAGCAAATTTGCTGCAGGTGGAATGTCAGTGACTAAAGTAGGTGCTGGTCGATTTAGGAGTTCCTTGAAGTGCTCCATCCATCGCTTTCTTTGCACCGATTCCTGACTGATAAGGTTACCTTCACCGTCCTTTATTATTTTGCCGTAAGGTATTTTCCTTCCTGATAAGGTTCTGGTAATGTTGTAGACGGTGTTCAGGTCTCTCTTTTCTGCTGCATTTTCCGCCTCCGTTGCCAGCATTTTATAGAACCGCCTCTTGTCACTTCTGGCACTTCGTTTCACGTCTTTATTTAGGGAGCCGTATTGTTTGATCAGTTGGTTTTTCTGCTTGGTGTCCTTACACCGGAGGATCTGTTGTTTCAGCTGCCTTCTCGAGTTGAACAGTGTCCAAGTCTCACTCGAGATCCACTCTTTGTCTTTCTTTACCCGTCTGCCAATTACGTGCTTACAAGTGTCTTGCCAACAGTCTTTCAGAGCGGTCCAGTGTTCATTTATTGGGAGTTCAGGGGTTAAGTTGTTGAGCGATTCGAATCTGTTTTTCAGTGAGATTGAGAAAATCTCTCTTGTACGCTCTTCCCATAGTTTCTGTGTGTGATACTTTACACTAAGCCGACTGCCGGTTTCGTAGAAAGCTCTCAACTTGATTTTAATTGTGGCCATTAGAATGTAGTGGTCTGAAGCAACATCCGCACCTCGCATTACACGTGTATCAAGGAGACTATGTCTCAATTTTCGTGAAATCGATAGGTGGTCGATTTTATTGGCAGTAACACCATCAGATGATGTCCAGGTGGCCTTGTGGATGTTCCGGTGTTGAAAGATGCTGCCTCTGATGACCAGATCGTTGAGCGCGCAAAAATCTGCGAAACGTTCACCGTTCTCATTCATTTCACCTAGGGTATGCGTACCCATCACAGATTCTCTCCCTGTATTGTCTGGACCCAATTTCGCGTTCATGTCACTCATCAAAATCTTGATTCATTTCAATTCAATTCAATTTTAATGGTCTAAAATGCATATAGCTTTACAAAAAACCACAGAATAATATGACAACAACGAATAATATAACAAGCAAAAATGGGATTAGATTGCTTACTGAGCAGTTCAAGAATCAAGTAAATATCCAAAGGGCAGAAATTGTTTTCGATTGGTGGGATAACAAATGTAGGTGTATGGTGTTAAGATGTATAGTTTTCCTCGATGCAGGGGTTTATGGTCAAATAGGCATCAAGGCTTCTCTTGAAAGTTTGCTGGTTTGGTGAGTTCACAACATTATCTGGCAGATTGTTCCAAGTAAAACAAACTCGCACGGCGAAACAATGTCGTCTGCAGTTTAGTCTCGAGTGAGGGACAGTTAGAGTAAATGTGTAAGCTCTTGTATTATGCGAGCTCCGTAGATTCAATAAGCATTGTAGAGGGTGATTTTGGGTATTTAAAATATTGTAAACCAGAATCAAATCCCCTCGGAGACGACGACGTGGATAATCAAATAAATTTAGCGTTTTGATTCGCTCATTGTAGGGTTTCCGGCTGAGTCCAGTGACAAGTTTGGTAGCTCGATGATATATTCGTTGCAAAGTCGCAACATCTTTTTTAAGCCATGGCGACCATGCTTGAACCGCATATTCTATCGTGGGCCTGATGTACGTATTTATAATACAGGGAATTGTCTGTTTTAAGAACCTACCGAAAATTCTCTTTAGGAGTGACAATTTCTGTGATGTTTTGCGATAGACGTAGTTGCAGTGGCTCGACATCCCTAGGGTGTTGCTTATTAACACACCCAAGTCCCTATGTTCCATGGTCCACGAGAGGCTGTGTGATCCAAGAAAATACTGGTACTCCACATATTTGCCAATGTTTAACATGTGACACTTTTGGAAATTGAAAAATATGCGATTTTTTTAGGGACCAAGCCTGGAGGTTGTCCAGATCCTTCTGGAGCAGTTCGCAGTCCTCCGACTTACTTATCTTAGACCAAACTTTTATATCGTCCGCGAACAGTACGATCTTGCATTTGATGAGAGCTGGTATGTCATTAGCATAAAGCGCGAAGAGGATTGGTCCGATGACGGATCCCTGAGGCACTCCACTTGTCACGGCTACCGACTTCGATAGAGCACCGTCCACAGAGACTTGAACAAACCGATCAGTCAGGTAATTTTCTAACCATGCTAACAGACTGCCAGTGATACACAACGTTCCAGCTTCTGCAAGAGAATACTGTGGTTTACACGGTCAAATGCTTTCAACATATCGAGGTAACATACATGGATAGTATCTCCAGCATCTACTGCTCGAGTCCAGTCTCGCTTGGGTGTCTTATCTAGGACAGACTGCAGACGCACGTAAAATTCTTATTTCGACTCAAGGCTAGCATTGTTTGTGGGCGCATAACATTGAATTACCGTCACATTTCTATCCTTGGAGTTGAATCTGGCTGTGATTATCCGTGAGTCAACGGGTTCCCATCCAATGAGAGCGCCTGCACCTATTGGGGATAACATAATGGCGACGCCTTCCGAATGACTATGGTTCTCATCTTCATGACCTGAGTAAATAATCCGTTCCCCGGATGTCAAAACCAACATACCAGATCCATTCCATCTACCTTCACATATTCCCAGCAGTTGTATACCATACCTTTGCATTTCTTTCGCGACCTGTGCAGCCTTTCCGGTCTCATACATCGTACGGACGTTCCATGTGGCAATCTTTGTTGTTGCTTTCATCGACAGAAGATTCATCTGCTGACTGGCTTCCGGTGGGCTTTCACCAGTCTGCTTCATTTTTACCTCAGATGAGGTTTCTTCTCGATTCAAGCATGAAGATCTTACTTTGGTATGACATGTTGCTTTGGTTTCAGTAGCGGTTTGAGGTTTTTACAGAGTGGGGTTGCTGACCCCGCGTCTAACCCTCCTCCTTTTGCAGACGGGCTTGGGACCGTCCTCGGCGGAGTATTGTGATTGTGTAAATCGCAGGAAGCGGAGGTTTGGAGTCAGGGTTTCCATCCCCTAGATGGACTGCCCTCCCAGGCTGACGAGCTCCATCTACCCGAAGCGGACTGGTTTTGGAGCGCCAGTCACCCGCCTTCACCCCTTCTCCTGTCAGTAGGAGCAGTTCCGCCACGAGCAGGCCAGGAGTTGGGCTTCGGTTGTCAGAGGCTATTTGAGACGCACGCCGTATGGGAGCATTTTGTATGTAGCGGGAGCTTATCCCCACCACCACCCCGGGCTGTGACAACCTTGGGAACCAGGATATTCTTGGTGCTAACTAAATTGATCCATGAGTTGAAGTAGAATCTAAGAAATATATTAACTTTCTTATAAGTTACTTGTTTGGATATGAAATGCAGACCATTGTGCCAGTTGATCATTGTCATGTCAGCTCATCTGCATCCTTAACGTCTATCGTACGCTGACCTTTAGCAGAGAAAATCGGGATCGGTGGAAAACTCGAAACACATTCTATTAAGTTTGTGCAACATTTTTCCGTATTTTTAAGAATGTGCAGAACATTTCTGCTTTGGTGAGCTAAGAGAAGTGTTTTGCGACTGGCAATCGAAGATGGTATTTCTTGATACCATTAAATATTTAAAGCCATGCATCGAAGTAAACTATACATCTTTACCCCATCCAACCGGTTGAAAACAATTTCTGCTTATGGATTTTTACCTGATTCCTGAACTGCTCAGTAGGCAAACAAATCCCGCTTTTTACTACATATTTTATTCGTAATTCCCATATGATTCTGTGGTTTTTGTAAGGCTGTTTTTTTAGACCATTGAATTGAATTGAATTGACGGCAAGTTGGCGTGACCTAGAAGTAAGCGTAAAGCCCCGAATGAACGCTCATTATTTGTTCGGTTCATTAAAGTTGCCAAGACTTCATCTCTCCTGCTCAACAGTAGTCTGGCTTCTGCGCTATCTTCCGCACCACTGAATTCGACACAGAAGATGTCTTCATATCGCAAAACCAAGTGTCGAAATTCACGTTGACCTTGGATCGAAGTGGAACTCGCTGAAGGGTATTAACTTATAGAGGTTTGTAATCGCTTGACGAGGCTTGTCCAGATTGCTTCACATCGAGCAGGAGTTTAAGTAATTGTCGCAACAAAGGTAAATCACTTTGAGTTAACATGTTGAATTAACTCGTGGATAAATTGCTATGGTGAAGTGGATGATGTAGCAGAAACAGCCGTTGCATTCTGTCAATCGATGCCTTGTTTTAACCCAAAAATCAGGAAAACTGAACGAGGCAGGAATGGAACGTGAGCTGGAGTCCATGGTCCAATGTGTGTTGGCCGTTGACATGGACTGTATTTATAGGACAGCAAAAATTCAAAATATGAAGGTACAGATTAGCCTGAATAAACCTGGGTTGCTGAGGCAGATAGAGCAGATAAAAAATAACTGACACATTGGTGAGTGCATAGCGAGACCAGTAAAAGTTCTTTGTCATGGGCGAGTCAGACGATTTGAATGTTGCAAAAAATGAGAGTTTGTTACCGATGTGCAACAGGATTCGCCGAACAGTTGCCAAAGTACTCTCACAAACCAATACGCACAGTGAACTGTATGATAACCATTCTGGCAGGAAGGCAGCCAAATCACATATTCGTTTATTGCTAGACTTCGATGATAACAATATTTCTCAGAAAAGGTCCTGCATGATTTGTTCGATAAATTCAAGGCTGGAGAATTCGCAGGGACCAACAACGCCCTAAACAGCATTCTGCTTTCGTTGAATAAGAGCTGTGATAGACAGTATAGGATAATCCACGTTTTTTAACCCGAAAGATGAGCAAAGCCTTAGATTTCGGCACCTAGCGACGATAGGCAAATTTAGCAAAATGAAAGTTTAGGATCACCACGATCTTTCCGAAAAGTTATTCTCCACGTAGTTGAAGCGTGCACTGAGCTTCTATCCAAAAAACACGTCTTCTGTTGGTTAGACACGCTGATCACTGGAGAGGCGAAAAGGGTCCCTAATGTAAACGCAACTCGCGGAATATCATGCGCGTATGTCGGTCAAACTGTCGGTCAAACGTACCGTTCTCAAATCAGAGGTACATCAGCGACAAGTAATTCCTAAGTGTATTTGATGGGATTTAAATGGTTCTTAGCATTGAGAGTTGCTTACGCGGAATATGACCATCAATTCTGAAGTCTACGCTTTTGGGTTTCAACGTATAGCCGATACTATTCGCTCAAAACGTCCGAAATCAATAAGCTCGGGTTTCCTGTATGCATATCGCGAAATTGGCTGGACAGAAACTGCTTCATTTGGACTGGAAGAATTATTGACACCTGCCATATAGTCCAGACGGTACCACATCCGACTACCATCTGTTTTGCTCCATGAAGATTTTTTTCTCAATGAAAATATTCCCGATGAAAACAGCATTGCTAGAATTTTTCAACTACAAAACACCACCGTTTTACGCATAAACTATCCATATCTCAACAAGTTGATGGAAGAAATTACTTAAGCACGCTGGAATTTTTTATTGATAATAATCGTCATCTGTTAAAATATTTTTGTTTAAATAAACATCATAGAATGAATTCCGGAAACATGCACCAGTCTCATTCATTTTCCTACCCATTGTTTGACGAAGCTTTTATGTCAGGAGCGTATTGTTATCACAGAACTGGTCTTTGCACAACAACGACAACTCATTGGTTTTAAAAGCGATGCTATAATTTTAAATGAATGACTTCATAGCTTGCAGAACAATTCGGACTTCTCCAGATACATTTTTGCCCACCCCATTTAGTAGCAATTATTGATGATTGGACAGATTCGTTTGATTTTGCACGCATAATCAATTGTTATTCTCTAATATACCGAACGCTTTCCATAGCTGTTCATCATTTGCTTCTAAAAAGCTACAGCGTATAAATATCATTGATACTCTTCCATAGTTACAAACCTAAACACTAAAACACAACGCGCACTTTCGTATTACCGGGGCATTATCTGGAACTAGTGAAGCTGACAGTGATGCCCACCGAACATTATTGAAATCGATATTTCCGATATAAGTGAATATTTGGGTAAACTTTCATCGAGGATATTACAATATCAATGCTGATAAGATCTATAATGGAATGTAATATACTGCGAAATGATTCGTGCATCATTTATCGTTGGTTACTAATGAAGGAAACGCCATTGTAATACATGAAACTTTATAAGATGATAACTAACACTAGTTTCCACCCACTTACCGTTTTACTCGAGTCTATCTAGATGATAGCCATGCAAAAATCACATAGTTGACACTGTCGATCACATCACGTAACCATAAAACTGAATTCAGAATGTCTGTCCCGCGTGTCACTTCGATCTCATTTGGCAATCGATGTCGTGTTCACAGGTTGAATGCAAGCCATCACCTTGTCGTTTGACCGATCTTCATTAATTGCATATCGTTCGATAGCAGCTGAATTTGTCCATTTCGTCTATCTTCCGAACACATTTAGCTGGAACGGTTCTCATACTGTCTGTTTGGTTAATCCAATTTAATGTGGTGTGTACGATCATATAAAACATGTGACCTTCAAAAATATGTACTTTTGAATCCAACCAACGATAATCGTTCTTGAAAATATAGTTCATCACTTGGAATCACAAAATATACTATCTGTCGCCCAGCATGGGTTTCGTGAAGCTCGCTCATGCTTGACAAACTTGCTGACGGTATTAAACGATTGGACCCAAACGGTTGACGCAGGAGACAGTGTGCACGCGTGCTATCTGGATATGTCGAAAGCTTTCGACAGAGTTGATCACTTTCTGTTGCTACAAAAGCTGAAACAGATTGGTATTGACGGGCAGCTACTCGTATGGTTCGAAAGCTACCTCAATGGGCGCAAGGCAACCGTTCGAGTTAACGGGGTACAATCACGAGCCATTAATACCTCCAGTGGTGTACCGCAAGGTTCCGTTCTCGGTCCAGTGCTTTTCTTAGTTTACATCAATGATTTACCTGAGACGCCCTCATGCAAGGTAGTTCTTTTCGCGGATGATGTTAAACTTTGGATGCGAATAAAATCAACTGCAGACTGCGTAAAACTGCAAAGTGATTTTAGATGCACTACACGAATGGTCAGTTAGAAATAAACTGCCGTTCAATTTTCAAAAATGCAAGTTACTGCAAATCGGTAAGCCCTTTCAGTACGAATATCACTTTGAGCAGACGATTTTGAGCTGGACCGAATCGGAGAAAGATCTTGGAGTCTGGAGCCTGGCAGCCTAAAAAACAGCGTGCATTGTGAGGTCATTTACAAGCGTGCTCCAAAGCTTCTAAGTATGCTTCGACGGATCTTCAGAACCTTTACGACTGTAACGTTGCCAAGCATCATGAAGACCTACTTAATTCCCACAATGGAACATGCATCGCAAGCATGGACTCCGTGGATGAAAAAAGATATATTCTTGCTTGACAGGATATATCATCGTGCAACTAAACTCGTGCGTGGTTTTCGAGACCTTACATACGAGGAAAGGTTGAAAAAGCTAAAGCTCCCCACTCCCCTTCAACGTAGACTTCGAAGTGACGTTATCATTACTTACAAAATATTGAATACTCCAGATCATCCACTCAAACATTTGTTCAAATACCGTGAATCAGGAATTACACGTAGCCACTCAGCGGCACTACAAATTCCCCATTCCCGTACTAATTGTCGCCGATATTTCTATTCGGTACGTGTCTGTTTCCTGTGGAATGCCCTTTCCCGAAGCAATTATCACCTCTCCCTGTATCCAAACATTCACTCGAACCTTGGACACTTATTTGTTACATAACGATTTGACGATGCCTGTGTATTGACTCAGGGTAAGCATATTACTTGACTCCAGTGACATCGTATAATTGATTTTTTTATACCTCTTATTGAACGCATATTTACTATGATATGGTAATTGTGAAGCTATGTGCTTTTTTCTGACCATAAATTCTTGAATCTTGAATCTTGAATCTTGGTTGTGCTGATCGTGTGTCAGCCTGTTCGTAACCGTCTGGAAAGACTGCTGTGAATGTGTGAACTGCGAGAATCATTAACACTCGCAGAAAGATATCATTTTAGGGAGCCATCAGCATATTTCCTCAAAAGTAAAGATGGAACATTTTGTTTCAAACTTCGCAGCGGATAGTTGTGCGAAATTCGGAATGGGCTGCACATAGGATCAATCGGACAGACGTATCCCATTCACGAATTCACGAATGTAAGTAATATCTTCATTGGAATCTGGTAGCACAGATGCAATAACATCAAAATATACTCTACACGATCGTAAAACACGCGACTTGGGTTACACCGAGAGATATTTTTATTCACACAGCAATTGGATTGACCGATACTTTGAGGAATACATTTGACATTCTAAGCGCATTCTGTTGTTCAAAGTGTACGTCACTGCCATCAACTTTGCTAGGCTCAATAGAAGTGGAAAACGAAACACACATTTTCGACTGGCCATTTTTCATTCCATGTCAATATTGGAAGTATTTGTACTTTTCCTTTGAACCACATGAATCTAAACACAAAAGTACGATTCATTTTGTTTTTATACGTATAATCTATGGTATTAACCAGCTATCTTCTTATTTCACCATACATCTTCAAAAAACCTTGTATCTTCAAACTATTAATTCTTGCCTTGTTGTAGAAGCATTAGGCATCCGATTTAGTACAAATTCTGTGAGATGTGCTAGCATATCTTAAATACAAATAAAGTAACTGAGACACACAACATACACCACTCTCAATTTTGAATTTAACTTCCGCGTTACTAAGCGTGTTGTCTATTAAAATCATTTCTGTGTCAGTGAGATATAAAATGAAAAGACGGTATCAAAAATTTGATCAAATTTGCTTGTGAGAAGCTGTAAACATGCCTCATTGATCTCATCTGGATCCTACTAATCCAGCTTCGCTCTGTTTCAATCTGGTTACAATTATCCGTTTACCGAAGATGATGTATAATATCCCTCGTTTATCGCAGGAGTTACGTTCTAGAATCACCAACGATAACCGAAAATCTGCAATATAGAAATTGCGTACTGTGCAGCATTTATTCAATTATTTATACACCATAGTAGAGGATTGTATGCACTCCCCCAAGCGTTTTTGGCATTAAATCTATATATTTTTCGCCGATTGATTTTCGCAGACAAACCGCGGTAGAACGAAGCCGATGAAGCTGAAGCGCGATATGGTCAGGAATAAGTGTTTATTTTGTTGCAAACATCGCAGCCACACCAAGATTTGGACAGTTTCGCGTAATGCGGCATAAGGCACCGTAACACATATCTCCTGTTAACTTTCAGAATTTCCGTATAAAGGCAAAAAGACAAATACGGGAATAGTAGCGAGATAATCGATGGAACAAATGCAATGACACCAGAAACAACTTGAATAACTCGTAAATAATGCGACTAAGTTTAACTATGTGGTGTTCTTATTGATGAAGCTGTTGAGTTAACGGAGACTGACAAGGATAGGGCTTGTTGTTTTTTCAATATTTATTGTACTGCTGATATTTCCAAAAGATAAATTTGCGAATGCGCTAGGAGAAGAGATTTTGACCGTTCATCCTTCTTTGATTTGGTGTTAACATCGGAAGAACCGTCTATCGGAGCGATCGGATTCCAACTACCGCTGGATCTTAGTGACCATTCAATGCTTGTGTTCGACTATATTTGCAGTACTCATTAATCTCTTGCTCGGAATGGGGTGGTTCGCCGGGTAGATATATTGGCCCTGAGTAAATCGCTCGTGCAGATTCAGCAATGGCAGGCGGACCACATAAGCCCTGACTCGCAATGGAACGAACTTACAGATTTTCTTAAACTGAAGATAAACGAGAACTCGCAGATCGCTCAACTAAATAAGCAGATTGCTCAAACTAAACGTAAGAAAATCTCCGGGTGCGGATTGCATCACAGCGGATGTGCTCAGGTTCTGCCATCGTCAGCTTTGTGAACCGCTTTACAGCATGTTTAACCATTCGATGCTTAAAGGAGTGGTACCGAAAGATTGGTAGTCCGGCGTGATTACACCTATCTTCAAAAAAGACTGCCGATCTGACGCCGCAAATTGCCGTTCCGTCACACTAATGCCTTTTATTTGTAATGCCATGGAACGTATAATCTCACAAAGAATGGTTGCGCACTTTGAATCGCGTAATTTATTTTCACGAGCGCAGCGTGGATTTCGATCTCATAGCGTTAGACGACTGGAGGAAGGAGTTGGATTTATGTTCTTGCATTCACGTGTGATACTTAAACATTTCAAAAGATTTTGACAGAGTCAATCACCATTTGCTTCTTCAAAAACTGATACGTTTAGGAGTATGTGAACCACTCCTCTCATCGTTGTGCGACTTCCTGTCAGATAATTGATTGAATAAATGCGATGGCACCAGAAACAACTAAATAACTCGTAAATAAAGCGGCATAGGTTAACTGTGTGATGTTCCTATTGTTGCAGCTGTTGAGTCGACGGAGACTGACAAAGCTACGGCTGAATGTTTTTCAATATTTATTGTACTGCTGATATGTATTTTACAAAAGTTACACACAGTGAAGGTGAAATGCCGGAGTTATGGTGACGTGAATTCTACGATTGTCCGGCAGATTTTATAATAATAATAATGCTATATTCTTGGCAAACCAAGGCATGAAATACATGATCAGGTTATCAAAATATTTACAGCGAAATAAAATGGAATTAAATGAATGGTGGAAATTTCGAATTCAGAAAATCGTTTTTTGGTGTTCCAAAATGGAAATAGTAGCAAACATCGGTAGGAAAATGTTCTATATTATGCAACCTACAAGTAAACTACTCACCATAAGGAGAAGAGTCGACATCTCCTTTATTGGATAAGATTGCTGAACATCGTAGTGCAACCTAGTGTGTCAAGAAATATCCGAACGCTTATTTATGTGAACACTTGATTAGATTTTCAGCTTGAAAACTTCGTAAAATTGCTCAGAGTCCACATTTGCGAGAGAGTAAAGAACCGTTGTTAGCTTGATCACAAACGTGATTCTGGGTTGCAAATGATAGTTCAGTAGAGTTTCAATGCAGCTATTTACTACCTCCACTATATGGACAGAATCTCGAATCTTGAAATACTTATCGCAACATTGGCCACGCTGGATTTCAAATTAAAATTTGAGTTTCGGAGCGTATACCGTTAGAGAAGGAAACGTTTCAGCTTATTAAACAATACATTATTGTGCAAAGAAATTTGATTGCAATCGGTTAGATCAGTTTTTGAGTAACGTTTCACTTTCACACAGAAGCTTCGTCAGACCAAGGGTGATAGTCAGGACACAGAAAATGATTTAGTAGGAGTCAACCCACCACCACTTATTTGACCTTACCGCTAAACAGCCTATATTACGCCTGCAGTGTGCCACGTCTCGTGGCAATGACCAAAATCAGTGGTCTATTTTCCTCACAGTGTATATACACATCAATATGATACAGATGAGCACGGTCAAGGTCAGTTGCCACAGCTGTTCACATACGTAAAAGTACATAACTAACGGCGCTAAGACTATTTTTGAAGAAAAACAGAAATCTAATTAACTAGTAGGTATAAGGTGAATAAAAACTATTTACTTTCGCATCAGTGCCGAGCGCTTTATTGACCGCTCGTCGACCTGCCTTGGCAATTTTGACAGCCTCCGCATGTAGGCGTTCGCTTTACGGTTTAATACCGCGTCCCAACATTGCCACATTGTCTAGATCGACGCTGTGGCCCGTATCTTAAACGTGCTTCGCCAAGGCGGAATCACGCATAAGGGATTAATATTCCCTCGCATCCCTGGGCTGTCTCCGGACACGCTTTCGGTGTTCTTCGATTCTTGTGTGAATTCCCCTGGAAGTCTGCGTTGTTGAACATCTCGAGAACCATCAGCTAATAACTCTCACACAACACGGATTTAGGAAAACATATTCATGCCTGTCTAACTTGCTCACGACTCTAAATGACTGGACGCAAGCACTAGACCAAGGGGGTTCCGTCCATGCCGGTTACTTAGATATATCTAAAGCATTCGACAGAGTGAATCACTCCTTACTGCTTCAGAAGCTGCAGAATGTTGGCGTCATCGGAAACCTACTAACATGGTTCACAAGTTACCTGTCTGGACTCAAAGTAAAAGTCAGAATAGATGGTGAAACTTCTCGAACAATTGAAGCCACGAGCGGAGTCCCTCAGGGTTCGGTTCTCGGTCCGATACTGTTTCTCATATTTATAAACGATCTACCGAACTTACTAGCATGTAAGCTTGTTTTATTCGCAGACGATGTAAAAATCTGGACGAAAGTCAACTCTATCGAGGACTGTCAAGTTCTGCAAGGAGATTTGAATAAACTGCACCAGTGGTCAATCCAAAACAAACTGCCATTTAATTTCCGCAAGTGCAAAATGTTGCAAGTCGGAAAACCCTTTCCCTTTCCCTATACACTTGGCAGCCACCCGCTTGAATGGAGTACACCACAAAAAGATCTCGGAATCTTGGTGTCTGGCACTTTGAAGAACAGCCTACAGTGCGACGCCGTCTACAAGCGTGCGTGCAGCTTGCTCGGTTTACTGAAACGCATTTTCGGACGTTTCCCACCACACTCACTCGCGAAATTACTAAACACTTACATACATCCTGTCGTTGACTACGCTGTACAAGCTTGGACGCCATGGATGGAAAAAAACATCTCGCTCCTCGAACGAATTTATCACAAGGCAACCAAAACGGTTACCGGATTGAATAATTTACCCTTTGAGCAGCGACTGACCAGACTTGGACTGTGCACCCTCGAGCGCAGACGTATCCTACACGACCTCACTCTGACATATCGAATCATCTACGCGAAATCCCACCCTCTCAAACACCTCTTCAAGTTTCGTTCCGTTGTCCCCACACGCAGCCACCCTTTGACCCTTCAAATCCCACACTCACGATTGAATTGTCGTCGTCACTTCTTCGCTGTTCGTGTATGCTTCTTGTGGAATAGCTTGCCGACAGATATTGTTACCTCAGCGAACGAGCACATCTGTAAACAAAGGTTACGAAACCTTATGTTGAGAACTACTGCGTTGGCCCCTACCTATTTATGTCTATATTTTTTAACGCACAGAATTACCGTCCATCCAAAGATGTTTTCCTTCAGTCTGTGTCGCCATTGGGGATTATTTTGCTCCACCTATGAAGAACATGGATATGATCATACAAGTAACGATTTTTTAATTTTTTATACGTATATCCTATGGTACTGTACAGCAATTTGCTTTTTAACCATAAATTTTGAATCATCTAAACACCCGAACAGTCCGTACAGTTGATTCTGTAGATGCTGTTCGTATCGCTAGATAAAGGTGTCTTATCCTTGAGGTGCATCATTGTTAGCGTTTATCGCGAAACATGATTGCATTGAAGAAGGAGAATAGAAGAATGCTCCATTTGAAATGGATCCAGACTCCATAATGATTACGTTTTTGGTAAGTATGTACTATAAGTGTGGATTCAGTGAGGTAATTGTATAATGGATCACCACTAACGGTTTTATTCATGAAAATTTTATAATACGTAATTATTGATTAATTGCGCGATATTCGAATATACTTCGCAACCAGTTGCTTATTCTGATAGCTAATTCTGCGTTCAGTACACGTTGGACAAAAGTTCATTATTCAAATCCTATAGTCAGTTCGACCATTCCATATCCAGGATTAATTATAGGAATTAATGCATTCGAATGCTCTGGGCTGCACTGTCATTTACGCTTTTCATCCACCAGGACGCGTCTATTAAAAGCGATCGTGCGCCTCATAGTCCGCTCAGTTCTCTTCCGTGTCGAATCTTCCGAATTCCCACTGTTGTCGTAAAACATGTTATTTCCACAGACAACGCTCTGAGAGAACAAATCGTTAAATACCGAAGATTATATCGTGATGACAGTTTTTGGACGAAATCTACCGTTAATGCATCATTGATTAATCAAATGCAAACATTTTTGGTACATTCATTCTACAGCCAGAACCAAATCTCTTATATCTGACTGCGCGTCGACCCGTAAACGTCACAGTCCGAACCGCCTATTAAAACGCAATCGAAGCAAACCATCTGGCTGAACAGATGGTTCGATCCCAGAATTCCCAAATAAGATGGTACCAGAGCAGAAAATCGAGATTGCGAAAACTACAGAACAATTAATTGGCCGACAACTCTCAGATAACATCAAAGCACTGCCTGTCACCTCGGTGGAAATCAAAACCAAAAAATCGGATCCCGTTTTCTTGAAACCTATAGTATACAAGCTGGCACGATGGTGTAGTGAACTACTTTCACTTTGTATCTTAGTATTTTGTACATTCAGTTTTTAGCATTGTATGGTTATTCATTTGTTGGCAATGTATACTTCATTCGAATTAATGCTTGTACAAGATACGTTTCGGCGGTTAATATAATTTCGAACTCGGACTTTGTCTTCTTCTGCGGTTGCGGAGTTTGCGTGCGTCGCCACGTGCTGGTATTGTGATTAACGGATTCTTCAGCATTTCAGCGCTTTCTGCACCTTGGATTCCATCTCCTGGACTTTCCTGTGTGGATTATCTCGCTATCATTGAACTTCACGGATCTTTCTTTGGACATTTGCTCCTTTGTTCTTTTAGTGAGTTCTCTTCATTTTTGCCGTATTGTGTGTTGAGTGCTAGACTTATATTTTTGGTCCACTACAATGGCCTATCCAAAAGGTCTATTACTCGCCAACTAGATGTGAGGTATAACTATTTAAAATGTTAATTACGGCCTCACGCGTTTTTATCGTGTCATAATACCTGTTTTCTCTCCGTTCTCGTGTCCGCAGAACATCGGTAAACGAAACGAATGAAACAGATAGTGAGATCTCGTGTGCGTTGCCCGGCATTGATTCATTTATCGAAAAGTTTTTTCGATCTGCACTATTTGTCAAGAAGCGGTCAAGTCTCCTTAACAAGAACAATCATTTATTTGTCCTAGAAAGTGCTGAGTTTAGGAACAAGTTAACCTGAAATCGCTTTTCCGATCGATAGCATGATGTATCACGTGATCGTTGACGCCCATTCAGAGTATCTGGAACTCATTCAAGTGACCCCATCAACTACTGCAGCAACTGTCAATGCGCCAGAACGTAGTTTTAGCCAACAGAGCAACTTCAAAACGATAGTTTTATGTAATTATACTAACTTTTCCACACCGTCGTTTGAAATATCCTTCAGTATCGAACACACGCTCACCGCAGTAACATCCTCATTCAAACGGACACATTTTAAAGCACATGGTCAAAACGTCGCCGTACATTATTGAACATTTCTTTGAATCTACCGAACAACGCCACATGGATTGTTACTAAACCAACAGTTAAAATCTGAGGTACTTATTGGTCGTAAAGTAGGTACTAATTTGACAAGAAGACTAACGACGGGAGCCCCCATGGTCACGAGTATTCGCTTGCATTTACTTCTTGACACGATCGAGTTATTAATCCTGACATCAACATCAGCCTCAACCCCAGATTCGACGAGTCTCCAACGACCACAAAATCCACAAATACAAGCTGAGCGATTGTAATTCCAACCGAGTATGCGGACGTACGAAATTTCAAAAATGAAAAATATAGAGTGAACGAAGAAACATAAATTTTTCTCAAATCCACCTATGTTAAAGTACCCCCATTGTTCTCGCTACTTTTTAATTGTGAGTCATATTCAACCCTGTAAATAAACTCCCAATTATTTTGCTACATCCATGACCTTCATTTCAATCGTGAGTGAGTTTTGTTAAATCATGTTGAGGAATTGTGATTGTTTTTGCTTACATCTTACTCGCGACATCTCGCTTGTTCTTTAGGGTCAATCTGCACTTGTATACGTTGATTTGTTTTTCCTTAAACTTCAAGCAATTTTCACGACCAGAACTGTGCAAAATGCCATCTACATCTAATACTCTGTTAAAACAATAAAAGCGAGATTGCTGCGTAAAAATATGAATAAATGATTTATTAAGTGAGAAAATTGACAAGCAGCTGTAGTAACTACTTAAGAATAACAGAGGCTCCATAGCTACGAAACCGCTTGAGGAAGCTGTTATTCAGCTTCTAATGATATTGACCGGTATACTTACATCAAGAAGACAACCGTTTTACCAGCAACCAATCCTGGCTCTGCCCAATTTTTTTCATAACTCATAACTCAAAATGTTTTATGTTAGAAACAAACAGTAAGCTTAACAATAACCGTATGATTACAGGTATATGGAGTAAAATTACAAAATCAATTAAAAAAAATTACAAAAATAGGGACAAATCAATAGGGACAGTCACATACCGAATGGTTCGCCATATACTCATCCAGTTTTGAAGCGAAAACCGCAACTGATAACAAGCTTATGATTTCTTCACACAAAATGTTCCAAGTAAAACAAATTCTGACCGAGGAAATAATACGACGAATATTCATTCGAGAATGCTCGATAATTAAAGACTTTGATTGTATTCGTTTTCAAGTAAGGCCAGTGGGCTTTAACAAGTGTTTAATGTGATGGTTCTCAGTATGCAGGATTTTGCATGCCAACAGCAGGTCACTCCGTATCCGTCGTTGGTTAAAATCATGTAGATTTAGTTTAAACATTCGCTTTTTGAAAGGCAAATTTCTGTAACGGGACATCAACTTTGTTTTCTTTGTTTATTTTCTACTATATCGTTCATATACAGCAAGAATAAAAGAGGTCCAAGCAACGAGTCTTGCGGAATTCTACTTGTGACGTCTATTATTCTAAAGAAGGTGAGTGTCTATGAGTAAGATAGTCCTTTATCCAATTCAGCAATATTTCCGTTATTCCATAAGATTCGAGCTTTTTAATTAACATGTCATTGTTGACTCCATCGACAGCTTTGGAAATATCGATGTAGCAAGCATGTACAGCCTCACCTTCGTCTAGTGCCTTGGTCCAATCCTCGAACGTTGTAAGAAGGTTAGATAAACAGCAACGATCTCTTCGAAAAGCGTGTTGTGCTGCAGTCAAAATATTTTGGTTTTCAAAATGTTCACTATGCACAGTCACAATGCGTTCCATTATTTTAGTGATCACTGGACTGTTTTTCGTCGGCATGCAAAGACTTTGGGCTAACAATCAGCATGAGCAAGACCAAAGTCCTTGGTCAAAAAACTGTATCGCCTTCCATCATAACTGTTGGAAACTGTCAGCTGGAATCAGTACATCACTTCACATACCTTGGTTCAACCATTGTGGATAACCTCTCGCTAGACACGGAGATTGATAAGCGGATTGACAGAGCAGCTGTCATTTTGTCCCGTTTGAACTCTCGTGTTTGGGGTAACCGCAAGCTGACTATAAAGACAAAGATGATCGTATACAGCGCTTGCGTGCTAAAGGCTTTACTGTACGGCAGTAAAACCTGGACCACCCACGGAAGACACGAACGGAAGCTGAATGCTTTCCATCTACGAAGCATCCGTCGTATCTTGAACATATCGTGGATGGACAGAGTGACTAATGCTGAAGTGCTTCCAAAAGCTGGTCTACAGAGCATGTTCACTATATTGCGACAGCGCCGTCTGCGCTGGCTTGGTCATGTCTACAGAATGGAAAATGGTCGTATTCCGAAAGATCTAATCTATGGTGAGTTGTAACTAGGAAGTCAACCATTGGGCGGTCTGCAAAAGAGATATGAAAGCTCTTGGCATTGACCCGGCGAGTTGGGAAGAACTTGCTTTTGACCGCTCACATTGGAGGCACTGTGTGAAGCGTCGTCTGCAAGCTGGGGAGGAGCAGATACAGCTCTTGGCTGCTGAACGCAGATCACGCCGCCGGCGTGCAACTGACGCAATACAACCGAGTTGTCACTTTCGTTGCCAGCGCTGCGGAAGAGATTGTTTCTCCCGAATTGGACTGTTTAGTCATTCCAAAAGTTGCAAAACCTGAACACTCACGCGATTGTGATGTACATACATGGTTGACATCGACCGAAGGAGGCCAACAACAACAACAACAACTGGAAAGATCTTTACCTGTCTATAGTTTGCTGTGTCTGAACGGCCACCACCTTTACAAATAGGAGTTATCATCCCTGCTTTTGAATGCGGTGGTATTTTTCCTTCATGTAGGCTGAGATTGAATAAGCGCGTGAGAGGAGCAGTCAAAGCAATGTGACAACTTTGAAGTATGGCGTGGTTAATTTTGTTTGCACCAGGCGACTTCTTTTCGTTTGGTTAACAAAGTTTCTGCACAACCATATATTCATTGACAGTCATTTTACTTGATTATTTCAAACGTGGCTAATTTGGTAAAACTTGAAATGGAATACAGCGCTTAAGATTGAAGGCAATTAAGTAAGACGTTGCTAAAGCATCGGCGGTATATTGGGCAAAGTGTGTCAACCCATTAAGGGTTTGTACGGAGAATACGGCTGGTTTGAATCTTAATATATAGGCTTAGGATTCTTTTCCAATTTCTTAAGCAAATTCCAATGGAACTGCTTGCGATCTTCACTCACAAGAGTCGCGATGTGATTCCGTATCTTACAGAATCGCTTCCAAGTTGCTTTCTTACCAAAATTCTTATGAGTGTCCCGAGACTCTTTTATTTTATCTTACTCTTTCTTTGATCTACTCCGGATAACAAACTGGTAGTTTTGGTTGCATTTGTGTGGTATAAAAATAGAGTTTTCGTCAAACTTCGAATTCAGATTTAAAAATTTATTGTAATATAACCTGAATCCATGAAATAAAACTCAAGTTAGCTGGAGCGCAAGAAAATTTATTTTCCAATTGTTGTTTCGAAGGATATTATCTGCTCAGCCATTCTTCTTAAGTGACACAACTGTTCCACTATCTCGGAAGCCACCTTTACCTAATAATCCATCATAAGCAGCGGTTTTATCACTTAATATTAGCGTCAAAATGTTTGTTGAACAAATGCAGAAGCTGCAGCATGACATGAACAGCTGAACCGATTGAATAATCGGCCGCACGTCTCATAGAGAAAGGTTGGACGTTACTGCATACAATGTTTTCAGAGTTATTGGACCATTTTCAGGCCGGTGAAACAGAGGTTTCGGAAGATCGAAATGCACCTCCGAGACAACGGAAAATCGTTTTCAAGTTTAACTATGCAAACACTGTCTTGCGCAGCCGATCTAGATTTAACGGAGAAACATATCATATTTTTCATTATCTTTCTCCAGTTGATGGAATTAGAATAAAAGCCGCTACTCAGGAACATCGACATCGATCGTAAACTGGGAAAACAGATCTTTATTTTGTGGATTTTCGAGTTGTGAAAAGTAGACAAGGCATACCATGGGAGTCGTTACAAATCACCGCGCTTGCTGTGAGAGATTCGAACCTTAGAAGGTAATAATCTTTATCACGAGAAGTCTGATAAACAAAGTAGATGAGTTGAATCAGCCTGTGCGTTTTCAGGTATTTTACCTGATTGTAGTGACAGAATCATGGTGCTCATCCGATTATGGAACAATTAGCTCTTTATCCCAAGTTATCCCGTATTCCACACTGATCGTGCAAGGTGTAGTGTTGGTGGTGGGGTAGAACCTAATGCCGAAAATCACCTGGTAATAACTGTTCACAAACGCTCCCGAATTGACATTGGCATGGTTCTAATTAAAAACAAATTTAGGTGTTCTTTATCGCTTACCCCATATTAATGGCTCGGAGCTGATGACAAATTTGCGTAAACACTGTCGATCAAGCATTTGCTGAATACTTGGTTACTAAAGTGCATCTGATATCTACTGGGACTATTTGTGGATCATGTAAAACGGGTTTCAGGTTGAACTACAAGAATTCATTTCAAGATGCGGATTGGTGCGACATATCCTTGAGCCCACATAAGTTTTCCCACAACAGCGTAACACGACGCTTGATCTCTCCTTATCATACAGGCCGTCGGATGTATCTGCAGTCAAAGTGGATTCTTCTGTAAGATTCAGTCAACAATATTCTATACTTTTTTAGTGGACTTGCGAATGTGTGAGCCCCGGGGTAATGAGTCAAGACAAAAGTTCTGTAAAATGGAAGAATGAAGAACTCGTATCATTATTAAGTCAGTTAGATTGATCAACGCTAAATGATCCGCCACCAAAATGATTGTGGAAATATTTATCGTTTATTACCACGAAAGCTACAGAAATTTGAGTGAACTTAGTTTTCTTCGCTGATGGTCCAGAGGCCCATTCTGGATGGATTAATCGTTCAGTGGTTTAATCAAAAGACGAAAACGTCCCTGTACTGTTTCTTCACAGGAACAATCAGAGACAGCCTATTTTTAATATAAACAGGTTCGCAAACGTTTTACCACCAAGATGCTAACAAGGAAAATTGATTTGATCCTGGCTAAGGAAATGAAAGCATACTTAAAGCTCCCCTTTGCTTATAAACATAACACAACGAAGCCTCCTTCATATTTATCGACTTTGGCGAACCGGGAAGGTAAGTTAATTGATTGAGATGATTTGAAGGCTGAGTTGTTCGCTAGGCAGTATGCCTCCGTGTATACAACGGAGCACAATCAGCCACTAGATTTGAGAGGTCAGCAGGATTCCCTAAATCATTTAGTAACTCATCCAAACACGGTGTGTCAATGTCTGAAAAGGATTAACATACAATTCTCCTCAGGTCTGATGGGATTCATCAGCATTGTTAAAACAACCTTGCATATATCATAAATGCCCTGTTGCCCCATCTCTTCCTAAGTTCCAAGGATTCGGCTCGCTTGTCTGAAAGCTGAAAACAATGTACCACGACTTCGATGTTCAAAGTGGAGCAAAGTTAATGTCTTAAATAGTCTTACAGCGTGTGCTAACTAGTGGAAGCTAATTGATATCGAGGGTTCCGTTGATGTAATGCATATTTCGTTTAGCAAAGCGTTCGATCACGTCTAATTTCAAGCTGAAGGCATGGAATATCGACGGCACACTGTTAAAACGGATTGCCGATTTTCTACTTGGGCGGACTAATCGAGTTAGCGCGAACGATTTATCTTATTCTAGATGCGATATCCCGTGTCCCACAGTGGTTCGTTCAGGGTCCTATTCTGTTTAAGTTGTTTGTTATTGATTCACCAAACGTGATCCAATCGGAGACCATCCTAAGTTGTGGGATTTGGAGGAAGGAGTTACCATCATTTTTGAATTTCTGAAAAACTAGGAGGATACACCGAGGTCTCTGAAAATTGTTTTAGCTTCGGTTGAGCAAGTCCAGATGGTACTAAGACGAGCTAATCGTCTTATGGGAGAGTCGTTCGTGATACTACGTGACCTGTCTCAGGAGAATGGAATTAAAATAAAAGCAGGCACCCAAGATTTGCGAGAACGTAGAGAATCTGACTAGGTAGATCTCCATATTGTGGATTTTCAGATAAAGAGGACCAGACCGCAAATCGGTTGGAAGCACTTGTCAACCCTACCCAAGTTAATCATTCTGTGAAGAGATTTCATGTCTTGCTTTTCAATGCGAGGAGTCTACGTAATAAACTTCACGAGGTTAATAAAATTGTCTGTCAGCGAAAGCCAGATATAATTGCTGTTACGGAATCGTGGTTAACAATTGATATATCTTATATGGAAGTGCGCGCTACCATACTATACGCTTTTCAGAAGTGACAGAGTAGCTTCGAGTCCTGCCGATGGCATTTCCGTATACTTGGAGGTCACCTGATTGTGGATGTATTGGAAAGGTTTCAACATGATGCTGGGAATGCCGAAAGCATCTGGTGTAAGGTGAAGTCTCGATCTGGGGAAGCATCACTTGGGGGTCATTTACTGCTCACCAGGCTCTTAGGTTCCTGCGTTATGTTATCAAATCAAACTGTATGGTATCACTGGTGACTGTATCTTTTTTAGAGATATGAATGCTCCCCATATGAACTGGGCGGATTTAGTTTCGAGGAGTTAATCGTTCCAACAAGAATTCCTAGATACGATTTCGGAGCTAAATTTGGTGCAGAATGTAAACGATCCTACGAGGATATGTGTCAGACAATTTCCTTCAATATTAGATTTGGTGGTCACACATATTTTCTGATGTTACGAATCTGTGGATTGAGATCAGCGATCATTGTTCTTTATGGTTCGTTTGGAATCGAGGTCCTTAACTGAGAATACGTACACGCCCGGAGAAACTACTGGAAATTAGACACAAAGATTCTAATCAGGTCTGCAGACTCGATTGACTATCCATTCCCTCCATTTATGAATGCAGATGCCTGTTGTTTGGACTATTTGGGTAAAATCAGATCGCATGATAATTATGCCCCATTAATGAATGTAAGATCTCACTCTAAGGAAATGCCGTGGTTTGATAACGTTAGTCGTGAATACATGAAGAAAAGAAAGCGGTTATGGCGAATGCATCGATGACTATGTAACCTACAAAGTTATCCGCAAAAAAGCATCTACCTAAAAAGAGAAAAAAGGCAGAACTATGAAACTCGTTTGGTGGACGAAACCAATTCAGTGCCGACAAATAAATGAAGCTTCTAAACGAATACCATTCTTCAGATCTATGGGAGGTTCGGCTCAACATGAAGATGAACGCAAAGCAGATTTTCTCGCCGATCAATACAGTTCTGTTTATACGTTTCCAATTCCACTGCTTCACGAGAGCTGCACCGAAATGCCGGATATCTCGATCTCGCCAGAGTTGGTGCAGTATTTACTTAAACGACTCGATGTAAACTCAGCACGTGGTCCAGACGGAATACACCCAATTATTCCAAGGTATTGTCGGGTATCATACACTAACCACTGGCGCTAATCTTGAGTTTATCCCTGAGGTTTGGTAGGTTACCTGAAGTTTGGAACTACCGCATTGTCAAAACAATGTATAAAGGCATAGAAACTAGTGATTCGGCTAACTACCGATCGGTTACCCTCACTTAAGTATTTGGGAAGACTCTGGAACGACTGCTGAAAAAACAGATTGAAGATTTGCTCTTTACAACCAGTCACCTAACATCTGCTCAGCATGGTTTTACGCCAAGACGATCATGCGCATGCAATTTCATCGCTACTCGCGAGCACTGGTGTGCTGAACTTGATCTGGGCCACCCGGTAGTCACTACCTTCATTCACTTCAGTAAGGCTTTTGACCGTGTTCCATTTCAACGTCTTTTGATGAAGCTCCGTGCGCGTGGTGTAAATGGACTTGTTATAACTTGGATTGAAGACTTCCTTTTTGACCGTTATACACAGGTCGAGGTTAACGGAGTTAAATCGCAGATTACACGTCCAACTCCCGGGGTTCCGCAAGGATCTGTTCTCGGCCCGTTTTTCTCAATGTATATGTTAATGACCTCCACGATTCATTAAATATGAATTGCCTACTTTTCGCGGATGATCTTAAAGTATGGGGTACATAAGCTCTTTTTCTGAGAATACAGTTTTCCAGAACGAATTGAACAAATTGCTTGATTGGATGGTAAAATGGCAGCTTCCTGTAAACCGACAGAAATGCGCTGTAATGCTTTTGGGATCAAGCACGTCTGAAGGTGCGTACTTTCTCGTGGATCATCAAATGAAATTGGTTGAACCTGAACGTTACCTGGGTACAAATGTGACTCGGTCGCCTAAATCCAAGGAAGATACGAAGAGAAAGCTGTTAATGCAAACCACGCATGGTGGGCTATCAGTTGGTCGTTTTCGGCTATTACTTCACAAATGTTTCGCATTCTTTATTCCACATATGTGAGACCAGTTTTGGAATATGTTTTGCCAGCCACATATCCACAAACTACCGAAGAACGTGACCCGTTAGAAAAAATGCAACGGCGGGCGACGAAACGAGTACAACGATTGAAATCAATTCCTTATGTGGAAAGAGTTCAACGCCTCAACCTCATGTCTCTCTGTATTCAGTGTGTATGCTACGACCTGCTGCTAACTCGTTGCATATAACTTGGAGTTATGGTGACGAGCTGCGTGAGTTTTTTCCCCTCGTGACGGACTCAAGAACCCGTGGCAATGCTCTAAATCTTCAAAAGCAAAGGACACTACGCCTAAAAAAGGGATTCACGCTCTCAACAAGAATTGTTAACTTGTGCAATGCGCTTCCGGAATAGGTTATTTCAGCAAGATCTGAAAACACATTCAAGCAACTAGTGTATAAGGTACTGCCCGTAATCACAGCGAAGCTGTACAACACTGGACAGAATTCCTACAACTGAGGTTCTCCTGGTCTATGCTGCTGATATAAAGAGTTGCGGATTACAAGAGCTTGATACACTGTCATCTATCAAGAAGAAGAAAAAGAAGAAGAAGAATAACTTCTTACGAAACATAATGACTGAATATACGAATATGAGAAACACTGGATGGTGAAACTGATAAAGATAATTAGATGATTTTATTTTCTACATTAACGACTTCTGTATCATTATTATACACAACATGACTTCGAATTTCGAAAAATCTAACTGGATATGCCAAGTTTACCACATATATAAAATTTAGCATTACGAAATTGACAAGTGAAGTGAGAATGTAACTTGCCACAAGATGAACATTTAGGAAATTTCTGATTGTCAAAATTGGAATTACTTTTGTTGAATTTGCGTATTCTATATGGTTAACCTCGAAATTACTTTGTAGGTGTGTACGGTTGCTTGACTGACGTGTAGGTTCGAAGGTTCCAAACAAAACAGATTGAGTGTCACCATTGATCCGACGATTGGATTTTTTCAACATATTCATAATGTTCACATATTCCTTTAACATTTTCAAGAGTTGGATTATTCACCACCAATAACTGATGATAAAAATCGAGTTCATTGACACCGGCGATTATGCGATCACACAAATGATGATTTAGTTGATCGTCGAAGGCCCAACGTGAATCTTGTTTTTTGGAATTCCAGAATTAAGTGACGAATAGTTTCGTGTCGTTGCATTTTATTGACGCGAGAACGTTCAGCAATTTCGAAATTTTTGGAGTGACATGAGCTAGTAAAATTGATTTCAGTTCATTGAAAGTCTTTTTAGCAGGTGGAATGAAAAATGATAAATTTTTGACAGAGTATAAGCATCTTCTCCTGCTGAAGTGAGAAAATACGCACTGATAATTGAATCAGGCATTTCACCATTGGTAAGGCACCAAAGTTGAAACCGTTCCAGATAATCTTCGATTTATATGGGAGTTCCATGAATATCGAGAGATCCGACATTTTGAGAAAATGACATAGCTGATCGCGAAGCCAATGATAATGAATTATATTGCATTGAATTGAATGAAACTACCAACCAAAGAATAGAAGAAGAAGAATCAACAGTTGTCATTATTGATGTATATAAGATTAACAATGGGAGTCAGAATCACAGAATTATTGATTGTTTTTGAACGGTCAACACACTTGATTGGCTAATCATCCAATTACTTTCCTGCGCCAACTAAACTGAACCGAAGGACTGCTTGGAAATCACCGGACGTAGGATTAAATAGGACGCGGATACCAAAAAACAAGGAACCAACTTTGGCAGTGGTGGACTCTTATTTGAAGCTTTCCGGCAACAAAAACTCTGGACGCTCGATTTTCTCATCAGCCATTTGTAGTCCTGTGCCAACAGAATAATGTACCTAATGAATAAGGCTTCTGCCTCCTTAACTGAACTGAAATGAAGTGCCGAAAACCTTCAATCTTCATTCTTTTATACAAAGTATTCGTGCGGCCTCACTTGGAATACTGCGTTCAATCCCGGGCGCCGTACTTAAAAAAGGATATAGCATGTCTCGAAAGGGTCTAGCGCCTTGCAACTAGGATGGTTGAGGGTCAGACAGGTAAAACCTATGAGGCTAGAATCAAGGACCTCGGTTTGTTCTCACTAAAGAGACGGCGGCTGCGAGGTGACCTAATAGAAGCCTTCAAGATTCTAAAGGGTCTAACGGGTGATAATATTACTGAAATCCTTAAACTTGCCTCTAAAGCAGCTACAAGGGGTAATTCCATGAAACTTCTTAAGAGTAGGCCCAGGTTGCTGGCACGTGATCACTTTTCAGCAACCGTGTGGTCAACTTCTGGAACAAGCTCCCAGATTGTATAGTAAGCCTCCCAAATGTGTTGAGCTTTAAAAGGGAATTAGACGTTAAATGGTCTATCATATTTCCGCACATTGTCTAATAAAAAACTTTATAAAAAACAAAAAAAGTATTTTTACATTTTTATCATATCTGTCTAGGCCTGGACAACCTGACAGCAAATTAGCCCACATGCAGTCTATGACTGTGTTTCACTTTACCTCAACTAGGCTAGTGATTTCATACACCACACATTGTTCACGCATATTATTGCATTGTTTCTGAATAGCTGACCTCTCACCGTGCTGGTGAAGAGAAACCCTACCTTACTTTCCAGATATTCGGAAACAAGAACGTGTGAAAAGTACGAACTGTATACTCGATGTCGAAGTGCCGGGTGCTCAACCGCATACCGTCGAAGGAAATCTGGGTGCGTGATTGGCTTTTAGCCACCCTCAGCCCTGTGCAAATTGAACTTGAACTTGAACTTGAAACAGAAGTAAAATATTTCAAGGCCACCCGTCGTTTTAACTTTCTTTGTTTCGTTTCATGGCTGTCGCTTCCACCCGCTCCAAACTGATTGCCGTCATAGGGGATGAAGATACGTGCACTGGGTTTTTGCTTGGTGGTATAGGTGAATTGGATAGAAGCCGACGTCCCAATTTTTTTGTTGTTAACAAAGAAACGTCGCTTGCTGATATTGAAGAAGCCTTTAAGTCTTTCGTTTGCCGCGATGATATCGCAATTATATTGATTGTTCAAAACTTTGCAGAAATGATCCGGCACCTAATTGACTCACGAACCGAGGCAATACCTGCTATTTTGGAAATCCCAAGCAAAGATTTTCCTTACGATGCTAGCAAGGACACCATATTGAAGAGAGCCAAGGGACTGTTTTCTGCTGAAGATTTTCGCTGATAAACACACTGTTACGAACGAAATGCATAATAATTTTTCATTGTGATTTGATTTTCATCAATACACGTTCGAATTGCTTTTAACTTTTAGTATTTGATGCAATTGCTGTGGTAAACTTTTAACCAGTTTCTCATATATTATAGACAAATTATCAGATGTTATCCAAATCAACTCTTGATGCATCCGCTGCAGAATTTATTCCATCGAAAAATTCGACCAAACAAAGTGCGTTGAATCGTTTGCGAGATATGGTTGAACCAATATTTGAAAGCAATGGGAAAAATTTTCAATCCCAACTAAATCTGGTAATTTTTGCGACTTAGTTTCTTGCAAATTATTCAAGATTTATCTTTTGATACATCAGTAAAATTCCTACATGCATGTTTCTCTTTCTGTTTCGTAATTACTAATCAGTCGATCGATAGTTCATAACATGTAGTTAGATAAGCTTATGACACTGCAAACGGATCAAACATGCTATGATGTCTTTGTAAACATTACACTTCTTCAGCTATGCTATACTGTCCAGCTAATTATGTGCTAAATTGATTTGCGACCGGCATTGAGCTACATACAGAAACGGTGGAGTATCATTATCAATATTTCTCATATCTATCTTGGCCTCGGCAACCTTACAGGATCTTAGCCGGCGTGCGGTTTGATTGTGCGCCATATTGCCTGGGCCATGCCCGTGGTATGGTATGATGGTATGAAAGCACAAGCCTGATCCAGGCAAAGTGCCACACAGTTAGAGACTGCATGTGGGCGATATTACTGTCTGGTACTGTAGCTGTAACCTTAGGATTATTTTTAAGGGTAGTTACACAATTTTGTTAGCTGTGAACAAAGGAAGGATATAGTTATCATTTCTGAAAACGAGTGCAGTGGAATGCCAACTTTCTCAGAAGGCGCGTTTCTTAGGCACAACTCCCGGACTCAACTGTCCTCAATACCTATGATTCAGATTGTGGGCTATTGTCATGCTGAAACATTACGTGATGGTTTTTGTACATCCCTAGCTCATTCTGTAGCTGCTATTTCAGGAGTCGTGTGTTAGTATAGTGCCGAATCCAGTCTAATCGATTGGATTCCTTGTAATAGCAGGATGTGCACAGTTAGACTAGCCACGAATATTAGACCAAACTCAAAATCTTCTAATCAGAAATGCTTGTTTATTGTAGCAACTTGCGCCCCGACTAACACCAATTTCGACGACGAGAAAAATGCGTTCTACGACGATCTTTATGCTCTTGCGCTCCGTGCCAAACGCTCCGACATTGTTGTCTTAGCGGGCGATATGAATGCCACACTGGGTAGCTTAGATACATCTGAATCACAATAAGGTGGTGTGTTTGGTCTTGAAGACCAACGCACAGAAAATGGTCTACGGTTTATACAATTCTGTGCACTATCTCGATTATTCATTAGCAGCACTTCCTTTCGCCATAAAAGATGTCAATGTGCCACATGGCGCTAGCCGGATGGAAGCCAACCATCGGCCCAAATCGACCATATCGCCATAAGTGTCCGCTATAGAGTTTTGCATTGAGGACTGCCGTTCAAGACATTTATAGGACCACCTTAAGTAACTCACTCCCAGTTGCTCTGTGTGCAACTGCCGATGAAAGGTGGAACAAAATAACAGGAATTATGCGAGTCGCCGCAATAACAGCCTGTGAGACTACACGATCAACCAAAAAGTCCCACTGGAGTTCACAGCGCTCTATAGAAATTATTCACCAGCGACGCCAAATACCTCATGGTCCTGGACACAATACAGAGCGTAGACGCGTGAGGAATGAACTTAAACGGAGCTTAAGACTAGACAGAAAAGTGGTGGCTAAATAAGGTCGAAGAAATGGAAATAGCAAATAATGCGGGTAACGTGCGAAAACTCTTCCAACGTATTCGATCGACCGGGCCTACGAAAAAAGGAGTGAGTGAGACTATCGCTGAAATAGACGGTGCTCTTATCACTAATAAGAATCACCGCCTTTCGCGCTGGGCCGAACATTTTGAAGAACAATTCAGCTGGTCGCCTGCAACAGAATCATTCCCTCATTTGATGCAGTGTGATCCTTGGTCTGTTAGCGTAGATCCCCCTAATGATTTAGAAATTAAAGCATGCATCGAATCCATGAAACGATTCAAAGCTGCTGGCCCAGATGACACCGCATGTTTTGTTCAAAGAAGGTGGCCAAGACCTAATCAGCACATTAGGCGATCTCCTCCGTGAAGTGTGGTTGTCAGAATCCGTCCCTCAGAGTTGGATCGAATCGGTTATCATACCTATATTTAAAATTGGTGTGCGAAGTTCATGCTTTAATCACCGTGGGATAAGTCTTACTCCCATCATTACGAGATTATTAGCGCCCACGTCTTCGAAGGTTAACATCGCATGAGAATCACAAATCCGAGAGCAGCAAGCTGGCTGGCAGAGGCTGTGTCGACCACATTTATACTCTTCAACGGATCTTAGAACTGCGGCACACTTATGGATAGCCGACAATAGCCATCTTTTTAGACTCCTGAGGAGCATTTGATTCAGTCGATCGAAATGTCCTGTTTAACGCCTTGCTGTGCAAAGTCGTTCCACAAAAGTATGTCACCATACTACGCGCATTCTATACTCATGCATCCGGATGCGTTAGGGTTTACAATGAACTCACCCAAATTCCACACCACAAGTGGCGTCCCACAAGGATGTCCGATTTCTCCGTTTTTGTTCAATATTGTAATTGATGCCATCATGGAATTATGCAGCGACGGAGCCCCAGCTTTCGGAGTTCACATAATGCCAGGCAGCAAGCTTCTCGACTTGGAGTATGTTGATGATATAGTTCTGCTCTTCGACTCGTACACAGATGCACAGGCGATGCTGAACAAGCTAGTATTTTTTCCCGCATTTGGAATGCGTTTTGCAGCCTCTAAGTGCAGTGTTCTGCTGCTGGACATCGATTTATCAAACAGCACGTTATTACTTGACAATCAGGTGCTTGAAATTGTAGATCGTTCTACGTATCTCGGTAGTTGTATCAATAATTCTGCATCGTTAGACGAGGTCTATGCACGCATTTCTCAAGCGATCGTAGCATTCCGCAACCTAGGTCACCTCTGTCGTCTTTAAGGGCTGTCTGTTACTCAAGGGTAGAGTCTATAAAGCGACAGTTCTTGCTGTGTTACTGTATGGGTGTGAAACCTTACGTAAAGAACACGTTCAGCGTCTCCGCAACATTCTATGAGTTAGCTATTACAATCGCATACGCACCGATGCTCTCTGAAATAAGTTGTTGGGTAGTAATGTTGATATAGAGAAGCAGATCAATTTTCATAGGTTACGCTGGTTGAGCCACGTTTTACGGATGCCGGATCACCGACTTCCGAAACGGATTCTTTTTGCGACGCCACTTCCTGATTGGCGTAAATCTCGTGGTGACCAAACCGTCACGTGGCATAGGCAATTAAAAACCTTACTAGTAACCTTTCCAAAGTCGCCACAGCACGTCTTTCAGGCTGTATCAGATATCGCAATGGCTAGTTACGCTTCAAGATATGTCCCTAAACGGTGTTTAATGGCGGGCTTGAACTAAGCATCTTCTTGGAGTGTTTGCTTAACCTTGTATGTTGTCAAGCAGAGTGACCAGAAAAGCTTGTTATGATGCATGACAGTGAAAGCCGCAAGGAAGCTGCCATGCTGATTTCGCTCTACTCGTTCATGAAACTTGTTTGAATGCATGTTCCATTCGAGGTGTAGGCATCTCTTCCCAGTTTGTTTGTGCTTACTCCTATAGAATCCGTAACTATTTCAGTTCCACCCTTCCCCATCTTTTAGGATTTTACTTTTTCATGGTTGTGTGGCAGTTAAGCATTCGGTACGTGATACCGGTGTAATGCTGTCTATGATGATGCTGTGTGCGAATTACGAATAAAGGTAGAGTGGGGTTCATGCGGAAAACCAAATATCTGAATGTGATATCACACTATCAGGTTTAAGGTCCCTTGGAATTCACAATTCTCAAATATCTGGCCCTGAATGCAGTAAACGCGTAACAAATGAACTTAAACGCAGCTTGTGATTCGATGGAAATTTTCAAAAGGGACGGCGCGATTCCTGTTAAAATCTTCGGGGTATCGGTCTCATTTCAGTAGCTCCTAAAATACTGGCCTCCATCCTGCTTCATCGGTCGACTACCAAACCTGAAGAGCAAATCCGCGAGCAGCAAACTGGGTTTCGTGCCGGTCGAGGGTGTATAGATCAAATCTTCACTCTTCACGCTGGTCCCTTTTAACTTCGTGATCGACGATGCCCTAAGGAAAGCTTTAGCTGTTCTGGTGGGCTAGACTAGACTATGCGGATGACATCGCACCTCTGGGAGATTGGGCTCAATGCAACAAGCCCTGGAATGCCTGGCACTTGAAGCTTAAAGGTATGACATGTGCTTGCGCATAACGTACGCAGTGGTGCGTGCTACACTACTTTATGGCTGCGAAACCTGGTCTATCCGAGTGGGAGATATCCATCGACTTTCTGTTTTTGACACCAGTGGCCCGCGTAGGATTGCTCGCATTCGGTGGCAGCATCGCGTTACAAATATAGATGTCTGCCAGCGGGTGTTAGGACCAAGAGGCCAAGGACTGAGAAATTCTGACGCTTGCACATTGCGATTGTTAGGACATGTTTTAAGAATGTCTCATCACCGTTTCCCATACCGCGCATTATTTGCAGAACCTGGTAGAAGCCGGGAGCAACGATCAGGTGGCCAGTCCATGAAGTGGTGCGTTAGGATGAAGAAACGCACCACAGTGCTTGTCTCAGTAGGTCGTATTCATTTGCCTTGGTGGGGTCCAAAAGATCCAACTAATAATTGGCTCGAAACCGCTGCAAACCGAAGTCAGTGGTGCCAGTGTATTTTACTATGTGTCCTAATCTTTTATCCGGTATGGTATTATCATATTATATTTAATTAAAAAAAACAGAAAATCGCATGCAGTGAAACTACAAAAATAAGCTGCTTTTTACACATTTGCTTTAGCATATTCCGCTTTCCTGTTTTTCATGCGGTTGCTTATCTGCCTTTCCTGCTTCGTATGGCTTGGCAATTTGTCTGGCTCCAATCTTGTGCTTCATGATGATGCTGATAATTTAACACATCAAACCTGATTAAAAACAGAGATTTTAACTCTACAGCATTTCTGTGCTGCGCGGCTAACATAGTGCTAAATTGATTGGCCATCGGCGGTGAGCTGCATGCTGAAACAGGCTGGAGTCTCACTGCCATTTCTATTTTCTTTCTCATATCTGTCTAGGCCTGGGCAACCTGACAGTATCTTAGCCCACGTGCAGTCTCTGACTGTACGGCACTTTGCCTGGATCCGGCTTGTGCGTTCATTCATTCACTACCCGTGGATTAGAGGTGTGTATGTACATGTATCAAATCACAAGTCATATTCAAGCAGTGTCGCACAGTCATAGACTGCACGTGGGCTAAGATACTGTCAAGTTGCCCACGCCTAGACAAATCTGTCATTGTGCCCATCTATATAACTACGATTTTGACCTACTTTGTTTTAGTTCGCATTACATTCGATTTTTATGCTAACTACATTGAGTTTTCCCCTCTGTTTAATACCACTCCTGCAATTTAGCTTTCACCAAACATCTAAACTCTATTATTGTAAATATAACAATAAATCACACGTATTGGTTTATAGTCTTACATACCGTCTTAACCTTTTGCGCCTCCTTTTATGATCAGCTTTATCAAGTGGTTTCATCGGACAGTGTCAACAGCTCTCGCTTGGTAGGAGAAATATTATCAGAGGCGATTTCGATCAACAGAGACAGGTCGTCAATTGGCTTTCGTTTCTTTATGAAATTAAGAAGCATCGTGTTGGATCACCAACGCACTGAACTCGATGCGGGTTTTATCGACGGCATTTATGTAATCAGCAATCAAGCAATAGCAGAAAACAACATGCAAACTTTGTTTACTCAATCAGTCAATCAACCGTCTTTCAATTCAGCACCGCGTGAGGAAGCAGGCGATGCTCTTCAAACAATCACCCCTCGCGGGCTTGACCGATTGTTTGGTGTTTTGTCCATTCTGAGACTGTTAATCACTCGTTTGAATTCATCGGATGCTGACGCTGAACGCATTTGTCCTCCTCCTTCCCAGCCGTGTGTGAATCTCTGCCAGGTGTTAGATGGCATATTTCGCATGCAGTTAAATTATGATAGATCTGTCGGGCCAGATGATTCTGATCCTCGTTACGATCCGATGACGATATTTTCTCAAAACGATTGGATTGGCCTTGTTTATTTCGGATTCGAAGTACTTTCCCAGTGTTTAACCCATATCAATTGTCTGTTGGCCAACATTAACACTTCCATTTTGAATGGATCTTGGAGTCAAAATGGTAACGCTGGTCAATATGAGGTTGGAGCACAATTATCTACTCTCTGGAGCGCCATGTTTAGCAATCTAAGAACACTACTCATAGACGAGAAACTTCCACTTAAGCTACTTCGCTCAGCGGCTCTTCAGTTACTACTGTCTGAAAATCAACTATCCAATTTCGCCCAATCAAGCTTGCCCGTCTCGTCAGATAGTTTTGACTCTAGCACGGGATATTTGGATGACGAAGCCACTGAATCTTATGAACAGTTTTTGAAAGAAACGAATCAATTTAATCCGTGTTAATCGTCTGGAAACCGATTTGAAGTCTTTCTTCCGTTTGTTCCCTGTCATTTTACCTGTACATTTCTTCAAATGCAGTTGTATTTTATGTTTAATGATTTTACTTTGTTCACGGATACTTTTTAAATGGTTCCATAAGGTTTATCGTAGTGGTAAAAGAGTAACCGCTAGCTTCTCTCGAATACTTCGGATATGTTATGGTATATCTTAGATCATGCTAGGTTTTCGCTTCCAGTCGTTTGAGCAAAATCTTAGAAACCACATAAAGTTGCCTATTTCGATCGTTCGGTACTCATAATTCCCAAGCCTAATATAATAGGCCTGCTTGTTTGCTTATCACTTGGGCATAAATGGGATTGAATTACAGTGAAACCGAGCTTCTGCTTTCGAAATATTTCTCAGTCGAATGCTTTCACGGAAAAATATTCAAAATCATTTAACCATTTTCAGTAAATTGAATCCATGCTCAGGGTGTGATATTGTAATTAGCCGTCTCATTTGGAGCTAAATTTGGGGCATGTTAATCTTCCTTTGCGTTAGTTGGTTGGATTCATATAGTTTTACATCCCCCCTCTCTGTTCTTCTTTACATGTGGTTATGGTATCATTTGACTAATTTGAGGTTTTAAATCATTTTCATTTCTCGCCATGTGCCCTATGAGCACCGATGTTCAATCGTACAGTACTTATGTGCTGTGCGGCTAGCACTGTGCTAAATTGCTTGGCCATCGCTAGTGAGCTGCATGATGAAACACGTTGAAGTCTCTGCCATTTCTATCTCATATCTGTCTAGGACCCGGCAACTTGACAGTATCTTAGCCCATGTGCAGTCTATGACTGGGAAACTTATCCTGGATCAGGCTTGTGCTTGCATACATGCATACCTATGTTCAATGTCGATCATGCATTGCACATAGCACGCGCGTTATGTCTTCCTATCCAGGAGCCCCTAAAATTCACTATTTTCAATGTCCGTATAACCCAACATTGTGGGAATTGATATCAATCGGAATATAATGTCATCAGAAGCATTTATATTAATTTTAGCAGCTAGCTATGAAAAGCATCGTTTTATACCAAGTAGAATGACATACTGGAATCTCATTCAGTCCTCTTCATACCGTAAAAGTTTCCTTAAATATGCTAAATGTTCACGCTTCAACTGGTGAGCCTTGACCGGGCTTTCGGTATCTTTATGAATCTCATTCCACTGTGTCGGTTAGATAGCCAAGTGTCACACAATCATGGCCGCGCGTGGGTTAAGATAATGTCCGATCACTCAGGACCAGAGACATACATGCAATTAAACGATATGGTAGTGAGACTTCAGAGGACTTCCGTACACAGAAGCCCGCGCTATGTAGAATTTTCATTGTTACTGTTATCTTGGATGTGCAATTCTACTTATTTCAGCTGCAGCATCTAATTAATAACATTTTTGATCTGTTATCTGCATATTACAAGGTGGGCTATGCATGAAATAGATCAACAACAATTCATGCAGTGTCTCCCTACTCGTGAATGTGTTTTCCCTCCATACAACTAAAATTTTACTATGCCTTGGTTTGGTTTCGCGGCTGTCACTCTGACATTGTTTTTTTGCTTTTTGGACCCCAAGCACCGGGCTGCCGTAATGTATCGAATGGGGATAGTGAGACAGGCCTGGAATAATTGTGTCAGGTCTACACGGCAGGTGGCACATCGTGTCATCGGTACAACGTTGTCGACGTCCCCGCCCGAGTTACACACGCACATTGATTTTGTATCGCTTTATCCCTGAGATCAACCTGTCCAGCGCTAATCGCGTTCACCCACGAATCCCACAACACAAGAGAAAACCGATTGGTCGAAGGCGTTTAATACGCACAAGACAATTAAAGAAACACGCTTATTTTATATAGGCAAACAAGCAATCACAACGGTGATACTCAATGTGTCTGTTCCGGTTGTCAGTCGATTTCATGTCAACCGGTAGACTTCGAGCCTTCGCCACACTGGGCTCGTTTGACCAACTTTGACGAATTGCATGTCGTTCGATTGCGGCTGACGTCCATCTTCTCATACTTCCTAAAGTGTCGCTAAAACCGTTTGAATGTAATCATTCCGAATCCCGATATATTACGAGTTCGCAATTGTCGTCGTCGATCTTTTCGGCGCTTCTTGCTCCTGTTTTGTGCCACAGGGTGGAGTTCTGCATATCATTCAAAAGCTCGCGATTAGCGCTCATCGCTAATGTACTTCACACCCTCCAAAAGTCCCGCCAGGCAGCTCGTTCGTGACCGTTCACGCTTGTTTGACCAATTTATTAGATAGATTATGAGAAATTGTCCGTTCACCACGTTCTTTCTTTGGTCACAACACCAGTGTAGCGAGTGGTGCTTTGGAGAGAGAAGCCAAGATTGATTGCGTCAGGTTAACGCACATCTGGCCACTCATCGCAACAGTAGCTGTTTTACGAACACACCAAACGTCCATGTAACCTTAATCAAGAGACCTTGCGCGGCACGTGCCGAATTGGTTACATATTGGTTGGTGCGCGGGTGTTTGAATCTTGGGCTGCACCTTGGCAAAATTAGCTTGACGGTAGCGATTCTACGTCTCTTTGAAGCTCCCGCTGCTAATTCAAGGTTTATGATTTCTATAGGAAACAGGCTATAAAATGCAAGCTGTTGGAACTACGATCACTATCGAGCCTCGTTCAATGTCCATAGCGCTTGATAAAGAAGAAGAATTCCAACGCTTAATTCGAAAATAGTGGAAATTTCAGCTTTACATTAATGTTTAATACAAAAAGTACACAATCCCGAAGATAACAAAAGGATATAGCTCACCGTTTCACTTGAGTAAACAGTTGGATTCGGGAGTAACAATCTCTTCCACAGCGATATGCAGTACTCAGTCGATTGGTGGTTTGCATGCTGTTGACGTGGTTTACGGTGGGCAATCAAATGCACTATCAGTTCTTCTCCAGCATTGAGATCACGCCTCACACCCTGCATCTAAAGTAATCTATGTAGGGTGGGTTCTAAACTCATCAGGTCAATGTCCAATGCGTTTGTCTTCTTTACAAACGTCTTTGTACCGTAAGCGGGGTTTGCTAAAATGCCGAATTCCTGATTTCAAGTGCACTAAAGTGGATCCTTTAAACGTCAACCGTTTCCCATTGTATAGACATGGTTCAGCTAGTGTAGCGGAGGGAGCATGCTCTGTAGACCATCTTTAGAAACCACTTCTGTATTTTTACGCTGTCGATCTCTGATATGTTTACGATGCAACGCATCATCCGCTGGCATCTTGAGTGGATGGTCTAGCTTTCACTACCTTACAGTAAAACACTTAATACGCACGCTTTGTGTCCCATTTCCCTCTATAATAGAAGTACTAGTTAATTTACCTCCTTCAATCAAGAAATATTCAAGGTTTAGACTTACAGCTATGTACCCATTAATAATATTTAAGGGTAATGTTATGCGATGAAGATGATTTTAAGGATGAAGTCTTTTATTTATGTAGAACGTTGAGTACAACTTGTTGCCTCTCGAGTGCTGATTTGTTGATTATAAAGTAAATCTTACTGGGGCTCTGTGTTGAGAAAATGCCATAATTTTCCAAGCTCACAACGAAATCCAATTAAACTGCAGAACTTAGCATCTTGCTGCGAAGTGTTCCATTCCTTCAAAGCTTTTTAACATTTGGCGTGCCATCGAGAACATTTATTGCTGTTAACAAGGAAGAGCAGATCAAAACCCTTCCACCGTTTCGGCTAGATGATACACCGTTTAATACCCGTTCAGATGCTTTCCCAAATCAGATATTAAAATTGTTGACATTACATCTATGTCGTAAAAAGACCTAGCAGTTGGACGAGGGCTTTGATTGGGGGGAACGGGCGTCTTATCCGCTGAGCGAAAACTATGCGCGGGCTAGGCAATCATTTTCAATTGATGCATATCTTCCTAGACATTTTGGACATGACTGCTGCTCGAATGCAACCAACATACCCTCGAGATATCCACCTACTATCAAGATTCGACAAGAGTTCGAGATAACAAAAGAAGTTTGCACATCCTACACGTTGCAACCCACTTTCAAGTGTACGGAATGCCTGATTTTTACTTAGTGCATGCACAATACTAACGATGCAAACACACATCCACGAGCGACAGATTTTCTACATTATCAACATGCATGGAACGAACGTGTATTTCTTGGTACACGATGATCTTGAACAAGCAACCGCCTGCTTGCAAATTAACGAACAATGGTCAAACATCATCCACATGGATGACAAAATATAGCAACGTTATTCCCAACCAATGGGAATTTTTTTCACAAAATAAAGGTTAAGCGTCCTCTGGGTCCGAGAAATTCCCGTGATCCACTTTGAAGCATCGCCTTTTTTGTCTCTTGATGTTCGATGGAATCTTCAACAACCAATGGGTTGTTGATCGCGGCCGCATTGATCATCAGCTTTGCAGGACGAACAATTTTGATCTCACTAGTTATCTGGCCTGTGCTCGCAGATTTCTCCATGTAAGCAAACGCTCCAACATTTCGAAATACACCATTAAACCATGAGGCACTGAATATCGTTAGCAACATTCCATCGGCCATAAATTCGTATCCATCTTCCAAGTAATCGTTAGACCGAATGACCAGGCTGAAGCCGAAACGTTGACAGAATTCTACCACAGCTTTCTCCCCATACCATTGACCTTGACCAGCGGGATTCGGACGCACAGTGTCCATATCAACTATGGGCTCGGACCAAGTAAGCTGTGTGAGTAAAAAGTTATCTATTACGGACACCGGCCGACGGATAATATCCGTAATATAATACGATAATTGCGTAGGGGTTTGAGCAGTGGTATATTGCATACATGGAACAATACCGCTGTGTGTACAGAATATACTGTCCTCAATTATTGCAACGGCGGGCAAGCAGTCAAAAACCTTTGTGAATGCTCGCCATAATGCCTTTGTATACCGTTTAGAACATTCTTCCATTAGGCCATAATGAAACGATATATATGCACATTCGTGGTTGCCACGCAGTAGGTAAATGTATTTTGGATGTTTCAACTTTAGCGTAAATAACAAAGCAAGGACCTCTAGTGATCTGGGGCCACGGTCACCATAGTTTCCCAAAAATAGATACCGCTTCTCAGGTGGAAATCCCATGGAAGTGAAAATTGTTAACAAGTCGTTGTATTGACCATAGATATCACCCACAACGCACAACGGATCGTCAACGGTCAGGGTTAAGCATACGGGATCATCCATGAACCGATCACTGACTTCGTTGCATAAGCGAATTAATTCGAGTTCGGTAGCTTCAACTCGACAACCTTTTCTGACGTATCGGTCAAGCAAACGGTTCAACAAGTGGTCAAGCCTAACTTTAGATAGTTCACGGCTTATCTTGGTTTTTCCCGTTTTTCTGCGTGTCATTCGGTTTGTGTTGTTTCCCTCCGGGACAAAGACAGCGGTTGAATTTGTTGGTCGATAGTCACGTGCTGACGCGTACACATGACCTCTGAAACTGGTAATTGTACGAAATTGGGCGTCAATGATAGGCAGCTATTTCGTTGATTACTGCTATGCTCATGTTTTATTGGCCTATTAAATGTAACAAAATACTGGTTGCTACTAGATATTTTTCTACCCGGGTTGGTTCGATTACACCCTGGTTGAAATTATCGGAAGCGTTTGCGGCCCAATTGATTAGACATGGCAAACTACCCTCATGCCTTACCTATTGATTTTCTTCATGATGCGCAACATCTCATCCGGGCCAATTAAGCAACTGACTCACCTTCAGTTTAGAAGCACTATTGATTTTCACTCGCCAACTTCCATCGAAATTTCTATTCACTGTGAGTTAGAAACCATGCTGTTACGTCATGGATAAGTGAATATACTACAGATCGGAAATTTTAATAGTGGAATAATTTCGGGGTGTGTGAGGAGCATAATACATCGGATTTACCCCTTACATTTAGCTACTTGGATGGCATGAATTGAAATTCTTAATTGTTAATGCCTCACTCTTCAATGCGTGAAAACAGATCAGATGAATTGCATACTGTGCGATGGTGCAAAACGATTTGGATACGCCTCACAGTCGGTTACATTTGAACGATTATCTTTTTCAAACCACAAAAGTTAAAAACTACAACGGGAGGATTACACTTCGCAGTGAAACCTAAGTCATTCAACGGACCATCACAAGGAAGACCTTTGCTTTTTGCGTGACTCGAATAATAGAACCGAACTAGTGATGTGAGGCGATATACAAGCAAGCTTCTGTCATCCTGGGGATTTGAGGTCAAATTATGTCGAAAATATTACCCCGAACAGTATTCGATATAATCAAAAGTACAATCGCTATAGAAGAACTCGATATTCAAAAATTTGTGGTGAGAAAATGATTCACAATTACCATAGGATACTAAATAATGGTTCAGACATGTTGGTTTCTTAAATACTCACCCTGATTTAATAAACAGATGCAATCAAATCATTTTGCAACAGATGTTTGTCCAACATTTAAATGTGCCTATCAACGTTCGGAGTGTAAAGAACAGTTTTGAACAGTGCATTCCAAAGAAAGCACGCATGTATAGAGTAAAAGTACTGGTAATTTAGAATGTACAGTTGAGTGGCTCAGTGCGCAGCGAGAGTAATGATATTTGAATGGATGTTCAAACAGGTGGTTTAAAGTGTGTAATATTTTGTGTATAAGCATCATATCACCACAAATGTTTTTGCTACACGTGATGGCGAGACGCAACCGTTATATTTGATGTGTTATGATGAGTGCTAATCACACGCTTTCGAATGATATACCGTAGAACACCCTCCGGCACCATACAAGGACAGAAAGCGCCGAGAAGATAAACGACAACCATTGCGAACTCGTAATAATTCGGTTTTCAGAAGGGTTGCATTAGAACAGTTCGGGCGACATTTTGGGAAGCATAAGAAGATGGAGAACGTGATTTCGAATCGAACGATATGCAATTCGTCAATGTCGATAGAATGATCCATGTGTAGTAAGGGCCTGAAACGTACCGGTTTGACACAAAATCGATTGTCAAATCAGATCGAAGTGACAACCGGGACAGACACGTTTTAGGACAGTCTTGTGGTTTGCTACATAAGGTAGGCGTTTGTTTTGTTCTTTGTCCTATGCGTAACAAATGCATTTTACCAAGGGGATTTCTCTTGTGTTGTGGGATTCGCGGGGCAGGTTGACCTCAAGGATGAATCAGATGCTATGTTCAAGTGGCCGTGAAACGCTGGGGTAACTTGGTTATTGTTGGACAGATGAAACGGAAATGTTTTGTGTTAAGTATCCGGATGTTCGTCAGCAGCCACACGTTGACCCCAAATGACCTGACGCAACCATTTCCGGCTTATCCCATCCACTGCAATATCGCCACGAATGTTTCGGTGAAGCTGGATGGTGAGACTCTACCTTTGCATTCGGTGCTCAGGGAAATACGATTTCAATCATTAGATATCAATCTCCAAGATGCACACACTCAAGAGTTTGATTTCATGGATTCTGGCTTATATTACAATACAATTCTAAATTATTTGAATTCGAAGATTTACGAAAACTCGAGTTTTATACGGCACAAATGCAACCAAAAATACCAGTTTGTTATCCGGAGTAGAACTAAGAAACGGTTAGCTATAAAGAGAAAGTCATGGGTAACTTATAAGAATTTTGGTACGGAAGCAACATGGAAGCGATTCTGTAAGATACGGAATCACGTCACGACTTTTAAAAGAAGATCGTGGCAGTTCCAATTTAACTTGCTAAAGAGAATGGAAAAAATCCAAAGCCTCCCTACAAGATAGTAAATGAGCGATCAAAAATCAAACCAGGCGTTTTCTCTGTACAAGCCCCTAATGGATTGACTCACACTGCCCACGATACCGCCGATACTTTAGCAACGTCTTACTCACTTATTTTCAATCCTAGGCGTTGTATTCCGAATTACCAAATTCGCCACGTTTGGAATTATTAAGCGAAATGACTGTCAGCAAATGTATGGTTAGTCGGAAACTTTGTCAAATAAACGAAAACAAGTCCCCTGGCGCAGACAAAATTTCCGCCATACTTCGCAGGTGTCGAATTGCTTTGACTGCTCCTCTCCCGCGCTTATTCAATCTCAGCCTACATGAAGGAAAAATACGACCGCATTGAAAAGCAGGGATGATAACTCCTATTTGTAAAGGTGGTAGCCGTTAAACCCAGCAAAGTATAGACCGCTAACGCTACTTCCAGCGATCTCTAAATTAATGGAACGCATTGTGACTGCGCGCATCAGGGAACATTTTGAACACCAAAATATTTTGACCGCAACACACACGTTCGAGGATTGGACTAAGGCACTAGACGAAAGTGCTTGCTACATCGATATTTCCAACTATTTCGAAGCTTATGGAGTAACGGGAATGTTGCTGATAGACACGTCCAAGTTCGCGTTGGCAGCACCTTATCTACAAAAATAGACGTCACGAGTGGAGTTCCGCAAGGCTCGGTTCTTGGACCTCTTCCATTCTTGGTGTATATGAACGATATAGTAGAGAATATTGGATGCAACTTGATACTATTTGCTGATGATATTAAAATATGGAAACGTGTCCGGTCTGTTAATGACTGTCTTGCATTACAACGGGATCTAAGCATCTTATTTCGTTGGTCCCAGTTAAATGAGTTACCATTTAACCCTGCGAAATGTAAAATGCTGCAGCTTGGAAAATCTCTGCACCACACGTATCAGATTGGCACGCAAGATCTCGTCTGGACCACAGCAGAAAAAGATCTTGGTATCTGGGTTTCGTTTAACCTTAAGCCTGGACATCATTGCCGGATGGTGTACAATATTGCTTACTTTACTTTACTTTGTGCGACTATCTCCTCCTGGAGGATGAGTCGGCTTTTTTGAAGAGTCTTGGGAATTTGGGTACAAAGCGGCGTCCCCAGCACCACTCGGCGTTTGTTCGAGTCAGCTTCTCTAGCCTTTGCACAACCAAGTACGACCTGCAAGGCAGCAGGGAGTTGCCAGAAAGAGGTGGTCTACCAGACTCTGTTCCAGGTTTTTCCTCAGGGTTTTCTCCCGAAGCCTTTCCCGCGATCGGGTATCCCACAAGGCAGCGGAGGTTTAAAATCAGGGTTTTCCTTCCCTTAGATGAAATGCCCTCCCAGGCTAACGAGCTACATCTGCCCGAAGCAAACTGGTTTTCAGGCGCCAGTCACTCGCCCTCGCCCCTTCTCCTGTTGGTAGAAGCAGTTCCGCCGGGCTCGGAGAGCCACTCGTGCAGGCCAGAAGACTTGGTTGGAGGCTATTTGAGACGCATGCCATATGGGAGCATTTTATAAACAGTGGGAGCTTATCCCCACTGCCACCCCCGGCTATGACAACCTTTGCTCGCCGTATCTTGAGGCTTCCAAACGGATATTCAAGAGGTTCACGCCCGAAACCTTACTCCGGTTAATTAATACTTATGAATGTCTTGTTGTGCAATATTCCATCCAAGCCTGGGCACTTTGGCTGATGAAGGATATAGAACTACGTGACAGGATTTAGCAGCATGCGACAAAGTTGGTCTCCCGTTACATAAATTAGCCTTTCAGAGAGCGAATGTTAAGACTAAATCTATACGATTTTACCCAACGACGGATACGGAGTGACCTGTTTGCGTTCAAAGGGAGGAGGAGCGAATAATCGATTTCCCACAATAGATTCACGTACCCACCTAACAGCTTTATACGAACATTCGAAACGTAGCAAAATATGACCTCTCCTATTCAAGGGAAACGTACTCAATACGTTCTATTTCGTTGCTCCGGAAAATAAAGCAAGATCTGGTATAGACGATACGTATGTAGCTACTCTCTGAGTATAGTGTGCGACATGATTATGTAGTGAGAAAGCGTTGGTCCGTTCGCGAAATTTATGATCAAATGAGTACAGAGGACGATTTGATCCAAAGCTGAAGGTTGCAACACCCCATGACCGGTATTTGGGAACAACGTATTTTTCAGACGTAGTACATGATATCCGATGGCGCGTCATTTTATGCATCTATCCAAGCCGTCAGCGACAAATTATATCAACAACGCCGATCGTCTTTTGACTCAAATTTGAGGCTATATCAGCGGGTGTGTTTAGTCCCATGTCCTTGTGTGCGGTCAATCCCAAGAAAAATCAGTCATATGACACTGGAAACAGTTTTTATTAACATAAAGAATTCAATCAAAGTGAGCTACGCATTTGTCCTCTGGAACTCAATACAAAACCTTGAATTTAAACTAAGAAGTCGAACTCGTAAGTGGTTAAAGGTACGAAACATTTCTTGGCGACAGCATCGGTAAATACCCAATATCAGAGACCTGGGAACCACTCCATCTAATGAAGAACAAAGTAAACAAAATTGTCGTCCAAAACAAGTTGTACTGCCAAGAACTGATATCACGCATGATGGAGCTCAACCCCAAAATACTTTATCCTATGGTTAGCGATCAAGCTAAAGTGAAACCTGGAGTTGCGTCTGTGAACATGTCAGCTGGACCAACAACAGCAACTGCTGAAGCATTGGCCACGTTTGATTCATCATGTATTCAGACGAGAGAACATGATATAGACGTCCCAAATCAAACCATTTCAACTACGGTTGCCATGAGTGAAATAAATTTCACGTCAAAAAGCATTGTCCAAGCATTATTTAATATAAAAACCGGAAAGTCTCCCTGGGTTGAGGGGAATAACCCCGCTCATATTGAAGCAATATACGAATTTGCTATGCAAACCACTCACGTACCTGTTCAAACAAACGCTGGCAAATTGCGTGATCCCTACCAATTTAAAACGCGGAATAATTTCTCTTTCTAAATTAGAAAAAAGATTTAGACGTGATTATCCAGTCTGACTTAGAAGACTCAATGCAATGTCGAGTCGCTGCCGGCAAAGCTGAAAGCTACTTTGGTCTCCATCGAAGAGTCCAAGGTTCGTTTGACCCCAACATTATCTGTAAATTGATTTCAACCTACATCCGTCCTCATATCGTATATGCTATGCCGGCATGGGATCCTTTGTTGAAAAAAAGATACTCAGCTATTGGAAATTCCACGGCGCAGAGCGACAAAACTCGTCCTGGGACTTTCTAATTATCCATACGAAATGAGACTTAAAATATTGAATTTGCATTCGGCTCAATACATACGGCAACGAAGAGCACTAATATTCATTTGGACAGTACTTAATCAAACAAATCATCCTTGCATTCATTTGTTTCATCTTTCCCATAACACACATCTGCGCGGTCACCAATCTAAACTTTACCAACAGCATAGCAGGTTGAACTGCCACAAATAAGCATTTTCCGTTCGCAATGTGCAATTATGGAACAGTTTACCTACTCATGTGGTACAATCTTGAACCATTGACGTTTTCAAGAAATCACTAGATGTCCACATGGACAAGTATGTTTTTCACGTTTGACAATAATCTCTAACAATATTTTGATATTTTTTACCATCCGACCGGATGTAAATCTGTGTGGGTCTTGTAAAGCATAGCTTTTTACCTGCATATCATCTATGAATATTTCGAATGAAAGTTTCGACGCTGGGAACGATGACAATGGTTTCCGGGAGAGTATGTACACAATAAAATATCGGTGACAGCTGATACGGGAATGGGGAAGTTGTAGTGTCGCTGAGTGGCTGCGTGTATATTGTAACTCACGGTATTTGAATGAATGTTTTAAAGGATGATTTGGGGTATTTAATATTTTGCATGTTAGTATCACATCACTTCGAAGCCTTCTTTGACGGGGAGTGGGGAGACTCAGTTTTTGCAATCATTCCTCATACGTTACTTTCTGGAAACTACTTACGACTTTGGTTGCACGATTGTATATTTTATCAAGCAATAGTATATCGTTTTTTAACCACGGAGTCCAAGCTTGTGATGCATGCTCCCTGGTTGTAATTACGTAGGATTTCATGATGGTGGACAACGTTTCAGGTGAAGAAGTACTGAAAATCCGTCGCAGCATACCTAGAAGCTTGGAAGCATGCTTGTAGATTCAAGGTAATTCAAGGTTTTTAATGGTCTAAAAAGCAACAAGCTTAACAACAACCATAGGATGGTAAAAATTGAAATTTAAGTGTATAAACAATATAAGAAAATAGATTAAACAGTATTAGATGACCTTACGATGCAGGCTGTTCTTCAGGCTGCCGCATTGAATTGAATACCCAGACTCCAAGATACCATTCCGACCCGGTTCAGCTCAAAATCGTCTGCCCAAAGTGATATTAGTACTCGAATGGCTTACCAATTTGCAACACCTTGCATTTTTGAAAATTGAATGGTAGCTTATTCCGTACCGACCATCCATGGAGATCATCTAAATCACTGTCCACAGTCCGCAGTTGATTTTATCCGCGTCCAAAGTTTAATATTATGAGCAACGAGAATCACATTGCATGAGAGCGTCTCTGATAGGTCGTTGATGTAAATCAATAAAAGAACTGGTTCGAGGACGGAATCTGGCGGTACGCCACTAGAGGTATTCATAACCCGTGATTATACCCGGTTGATTTAAACGCCTTGCGCCCACTTAGGTAACTTTCAAGCCATAGCGGTCCGCTGGTACCAATCTGCTTTAGCTTTTGTATTAGTCGAAAGTGATCAACTCGGTCTACAGTTTTAGACATATCCAGATAGCAAGCGTGCATGCTAGCTCCTTCGTCAACCGTTTGGGTCCAGTCGTTTAACACCGTCAACAAGTCTGTCAAGCATGAGCGAGATTTACGGAAACCACGCTGCGTCACACTTCGTATATTTTGTGATTCCAAGTGATGAAATACTTTTTCCGTCACGGACGGGAACAGAAGTTAATAACAATACACATAATGTGACGGCGAGCTGTATGATCAGACTCGTGTGAGAGCACAAACCACGGTGCGGCATGTGCGAATACGTGATTTTTGTGCGAAATCTGAAAGCCTAGCTCAAGGTCCAATCAATGATGTATGCTGTTCGCCGATCGATGTGGCAATACTAAGATCAGTGATTTAGTCAGTGATGAGCAAACTTTGTGGAGATAACAGACAGTGAAGCGTGGGGCAATCAGAATGGAAAATGCACAATCAGATCAGCGAATCAACTGTGACTATTGTAACAAAATGTCGAGCTTGTTGTATTGAAAATATAATCATTCACGTTCGCGAGTTTTCTGACCCACAATGAACTAATCACCTTGGCTGTAATACGTTGTTAGCATATTCATTCTTTCTGCTGGTGCTACTTTTGATCCGACTGAGTACATTCCAGAACAATTCTACTATGTTTACCGAAGATGCGGCGACATTTGCCTACAGAAAAATAGCAAATGTTGTGACTGAAAGACGGCGCGAAATGAGCTTGGGATTTCAATATGCCAGAGTTTCACATTTTATTCAGGTGGTCCGGAGTGTTGTAATCTCGGTTGCACCTGTAATATCGCATCAGAGGAAAGTCTGCGAATCTTAAAATCGCTTAGAAGTCTATCAGTAAACAGGTTCAAAACACTGAGTTACACAGCATGAAGGCGTCCAATTTTGGTTTGAAAATCAGCTCAAAGTGTGATGAAACAATATCTGATAATGCAGAGTTCCAGAAAATACGCCTATATTGAGTAATGGTTCCGATGCCAGTAATAGCGGGATGTGGTAATTAAGTAGTGAGTTGGAAACTGCATACAATATTAAACCTTGAATTGATCAAGATTCAAGAATTTATGTTCAGAAAAAGCAAATAGCCTCACAATTACAGAATCATAGTAAATATTCGTTCATGAAAAAGGAATCCATGTTGCTCTCTGGACAACAAGGTTTGGGCTGCGAGATGACTCAATTCTTTCGCACACAATTCGCTCCATAAATTTTGAGATCACTGGAAGGAGTGTAACAGGGCGGTAATTTTATGGGTCAGAACGAGTTCCACCTTTGTAGGTGGGAGTTATGATTCCTCTCTTCCAGTAAGTTGGAACAACACCCTCCCTCAATGAGTGATTAAATAAATCACAAAGTGGTTCGCACAGTTGACTGCTGCATAACTTTAGGATTGCAGGTGAGATTCCATCAGCTCCCGGGTACTTGTTGATATTCAACCTGCGGAGGTGGTGCTGCACTACTTCAGAATTGATGCATATATTGAATATAGTCTCCGGCACAATTGGTGCTGACAATTCCGATGGTTGTAATGCATCCTTGGGGGTGAAAACTCGTGAATAAAAACTGGCGAGGGTGTTAGCGGTTTCCAGCACAGAATCAGTTAGTCCGTTATCTGTCATGATCGGAAAAAAAACACCGGGTTTCAGCCTCGTAGTGGTGTTAACAGTTCGATAAAGCAGTTTTGGATTTCAGTGCACTCTTACTGCCAACTGAAACTGGTGATATTGTTTGTCCACACAGATGAGATTTGTGACTTGATTCCGCAATTCGAGAAAGTTTGCCCAGGTCAAGTCATTTCTGGCGACCCTGTGATTAGCCCATGCCAAATTTCGCTTTGTCAAGCATTTTCTAGTCCGACTGTGAAGTTCTTTACTATTGTGTTTCGGGACATATTTAGAATTGAAATGTGTCATGTTGATGACGTAATCTGTCAGGGTTGTGCAATGCGAATAAATTCAAGATGCTCTTGCTTCGCAAAATGTTTTTCATTAATCAAACAAATCATTCTTACAGTCGTTTGTTTCATCTTTCCCATAACTCACATCTGCGTGGTCATCAATCTAAACTTTGCCAACAGCATAGCAGGTTTAACTGCATTTTCTGTTCGCAATGTGCAATTATGGAACATTCTGGAACTATTGACGTTTTCAAGAAATCACTAGACGTCCACATGGACAAGTATGTTTTTCACGTTTGACAATAATCTCTAACAATATTTTGATATTTTTACCATCTGGCACGATGTACATTTTTGTGGGTCTTGTAAAGCATAGCTTCTTATCCGCAATCATCTATGAATAAGTCTTTGAATTAGTGTGGCGACGAAGCGTCTGCAACTTACTAAGCAATCTCGGCGAACAGCCAAAAATGAACATCCAATAGCTGAGATACTATGTTTCTATATTTTGAAAGTAGCACTAGATTATAATAAAAATCTTTTATGCCACGATATTACCGATCACAACATCGTATAACAGGATACCCTCTGCAATGCAAAGAAATTTGAGTGCAATCGGTGAGAGCAGTTTTTAGGCAAAGTTTCACTTCTGACACAGAAGCTTCGTCTGACCAACGGTGATAGTCAGGACAGGGAACATGATTAAGTAGTAGTCAACCCCCCACCACTTATTTGACCTTACCGCTAAACAGCATATAGTACGCCTACAGTGTGTCACGTCTCGTGGGAATGACCAGGATCAGTGGTCGATTTTCCTACTAGTGTGTATTCACATCAATCTAATACAAGTGAACACGGTCAAGGTCATTTGACACAGCTGCCCACATACGTAAAAGTACATAAGTAACGGTGCTAAAGGGTGGTTTGTTTTGTTTGTGTTTGTACCGCCGAAGCGAGTACGGTGCTAAAGTTTAGCTATTTTTGAAGAAAGACAAAAATCTAATTAACTAGTAGGTATAAGGTGAATAACAACTATTTACCTTCACATCAGTGCCGAGCGCCAGATTGTGGATATTTCTGCCCCATCCACATAATTGACCGCCAGTCAACCTGCCTTGGCAATTTCGACCGCCTCCGTATGTAGGCGTTCGCAGAAATGACATATACAGCCCGCCCATCGTCAAATTTAGGATTGAAATCGTACAGACATTTCAGATTGTCCGAATAGCGCACTAGAGACTCACCATTATCTGTTACCCGGAGATCTCTTCACTATCTTCAACTAATTTAGTGCTGCTTAATCTAGCGAAGAAATATTTGCGATTCGAATTCACACAACATTCTCGTGAAATATTAACGAACGCTACTTGTCTCTATCACGCGGAGCGAATGGTAGGCCGTTTACCTACACCCAAACATTTCCTTATAACACATATTAATCAGCTGGATGCATGTCGTACTGATTACATGATAGTTCACAAAGGCATAACATTGATTATACTATTTGATGAATGCTTACTTCCGACAACATATTATCGTAGAAATGTCGTGGCCGCATTAGTTCAAGTATGTATATCATTCCACCGCTGTTTTAAGATTGGCGGAAACTGATTTCTGTGTCCTTACATGATGAGTACAAGCATAACGAAACAAATCCTGGAGTATGTGATTGAAATGCATGCAAATAAGGATATGGGTAGCAGTTCATTGTTTCCAGATACTAGGAAACAATCTTATGTGAGGAAATGTAGCAATTTTGTTGAGTTTATATTATGATCATCCCGGTTAGTAATTCTCGTAATTAGAGTGAACGGTTTGCTGCGGGATGCCTAACCAACAGTTTCAATCTGTAAATGACCGATTGCTAGTTCTGGTGGACCAACGCAATCCACACAGACATCTGCGAATCGTACACATGGATCGGCTAATTAGTATCATGCTTTACAGCAAGAGAAATTATATTGAGGAATTTAAAAACGGGAAATCAGCATGTACAAGACGAAAGTTTTCGGCCGAGGAACTCCATTGTCTCCAATCATTATTGTTGAACACTATCAGCTTAGACATGTACATCACCTCGCGTTTTTCGGTTCAACTATTGTGGTAACCTCCCGAAAAACAGTGATTTTAACAAATGGATTTGCAGAACATTTCACGTTGTCCCATTTGAACGCTCACGCCGAAAGAGATTATAGGCTGGTTTAGAATGCGAAAGTAATGGTATACAGTCAATGCGTATTTAATAAGATTCAAGATTCAAGAATTTATGGTATAAAAAAGCTCGTAGCTGTACAACAGCACAGGATATTCGTATAAGGACAATAAATATATATTCAAAATAAATTGAGTCATTAGGAAGATCGACAGTTTTGTAGTTACAAAAATGTCATGTATTGTCGCTGTATGATGAAAAAAAATTATTCGTTTGGAAAAAGATCATGTTATATAAACGGGATGTAGGGTGGAATTACTACGCATAAATATTTCCAATTTGTTCCTGAAAATCCTTCCACTAGATGATTGGACAACATCTGACGGTAGGGAGTTCCATAAGAAACAAACGCGCACCGAAAAGAAGAACCGACGGGAGTTCCGGTGGGAATGTGGAATATCAAATGCCAATGGGTGAGTACGTGTGACATGGCTTGACCGGAGGCGAAATAGATGCCTCAGAGGGTGCGCCTTGGCGTTCATTATTTTGTAGGTTAGTATTAGATCGAATCGAACCCTTCTGCGAAGCAGTGTATCCAAATTAAGCTGCTCAAGTCGATTCTCATATGGTAGTTTGCGGAGGCAGCCAACCATTTTGGTTGCTCTGTGATAAATCCTCTCGAGCAGCTTGATGTCCTTTTGTAGCCACGGTGACCAAGCTTGCACTGAGTAATCCATCACCGGGTTAATATACGTATTTATCAGCATGGGGAATGATTCACGAGAAAAATGTCCGAAAATCCGCCGAAGCATACCTAGCATGCGGCTAGCTCGGTTGTACACTGCTTCGCATTGCATGCTATTCTTATTCATTATATGGCAGATACATGAACTATCCAAAGAAAGGACGAGCATAAGATAAACTCTGTTCATTTATGGAGCACACGCCTCAACTTGAACATATCGCTGATTGCAGAGGTAACCAATGCATTAGTGCTCGCATTAACATTTCCACGCTACGGTGACAGTGTTGCCTAGTTTAGCTTGGTCACTTCGGATAGTTGAAATCAAAAATTCGACATTATATAGACCACATCCGCTATACGAATACCTTTGTAAACGAAATATTAACGCTAAAGATATTGTCTTTGAGGCTCGCTAAATACAAGCTCTGTGGTTTAGTACCTTATACCTTGACTTCGCCCCGGGAGCCATACAGCTGGTGCTTATCTCCGGTGTCCTTAGTACAAAGCTACACTGGACTGGGCGATAGGTCATCGAATTTATTTTCCCGACTATCGTCGTTGTCCATTTGTCATCTGGGTATGGTGTTGAAAAAGGTGTCCACGGAGGTGTAACTGTATCGGAGGTTAAACCATGACCTGATGGTTGCAGGCCACATGTCTTATCCGCTATGTCACTTCACTTGTTGGCAATATGTAAAACGTTGCCTTCAAGCTGGGCAAGAGCGGGCTCTGTTTCCGGCTGCTAAGTGAAGTTTATACAGAGGCTAGATAAACAGTGTGAATCAACCCACTACTACGATTAGCTGTGGACATTATGAGAGGTTGCTACCCCCAAAGCGGACGGTGTAGCCACATTAAATGTTGAGGAATATGCTCGGAATGCGCATTCATAGTCAGTATGCATCAAAGGAGGCCAACGAAGAATGTGAATGAAACCCGTAGCGAATGAGAAATATATTCAATGCAACGTTCGGCACTGTTCTCGTGAAAGTCGTTTCACAACACAAAAAACAAACTAAAACTGTTCCCGTGTTCACAAATTATCATCCATTTGGTTTAAGGCTGGCAATTGGGGCATTGCCAATGATCTTGTCGAAACGGAGCTCGCGGACTGTCTGTCCACATAAAATAAACCGATGGCATTCATATCAAAGGATGCATCTAAAGACAGTAATTCACACGTTTCATCTAGCCCCGAATTTGACGTGCTCGATGTCTCCTCTATACTCGAATCACCGGAATCCCCATGTACTTCAGCATATCGATCGCGTATAATCAAATTCATAATGGCTGGTCTACCACGCCGGATCATTGCAACCTGATTGGTAGTAAATAAACGTCCAATCACAGCTCCATCCTGCGCTCGCTTGCTAAATCGTGCGATGGAACCATAGTTCGAAAATTGTCGCGAGAACGAGGCTGCGCTAAAAATTGTAAGCAATTTGTTCTCAGCCGTGAAATCATAACCATCCGGGACTAAATCGTGCGATCTAACCACAAGCTGAAACCCAAAGCGTTCACAGAAATCAATGACACTCTGTTCTGGAAACAGAAATCCTCGTCCAACTGGATTCCGGCGCCAATGTACACCGTCAACCTCTGGTTCCGACCATGTTAATTCACTGAGAATGGTATTTTTCACCGTGGACATTGGTCTCGGAGCGTTAAATTGAATAAACTCCCTCAAATCATCTTTTGTTATGACAGTATTTGTGGGTATATCCGCAATGATACCACTGTGAGTGAGGAAAATGCAGTCGTTCAAAATGGCGGCAGCTGGCAAGCAGTCAAACGCGTGAACAGTCACTTGCCAGGCTTTCAGATAATGTCGTTTCTTACATTCACCGAGAAATCCGTAGTAAGTAGACACAAAGCGACAGTCGTGGTTTCCTCGTATCATATAAATATTCTTTGGATAAATGATTTTGTACGCAAACAAGATGGAAATCAAATCAATAGACCGATCTCCACGATCCACATAATTTCCCAGAAACAAATAACGTTTTTCTGCCGGGCTACCAAGTTTGGCGAATATCTGCAACAACTGAGTGTGTCTACCGAACAAATCACCGACAACATAAATTGGTTGATCCAGCTTCAAGTTTAAACATGTCGGTTCTTTAAGAAACAGGTTCGCCGCCAGTCTAGATAGTAGTGAGACTTCGGGTTCAGTCACGATAGCTTCGCGACCTCTTAGAATTTGAGGGTCGGTCAAACGTTCAAGAATCGATTGCACCGTGCTCAACAACCTTCGAGTGGCTTCTTTCAAGCGTATTGGATTTCCAGCATACTCTTTTGTTCCACTGACATCAGGTGCACAAACTGAAAACCTGTTCATTTTTGGCTACCGAAGAGCCAACTGTTGAGAGCACGATTTATTCCTCAAACCACGTGGCTATCACGTGATTTCAATTCAAAAATTTGATACGATGTCTTTGCTAATCGGGTTGCAACCACTCTCAGTACGATGAACGTATTAAAGCAATATGGATAGGATTACTTGATTGTTAAACAGTAGTTTTCCATTAGAATAGGAGAAAACTGCCGTGTTGAATTCCGAATTTTAGGTTTTTGATTGTTGTCTACATTGTGACGATAGGAAATTACCTGTAAATCTGGTCGCTTTTAAACAACCTTGATCGGCGAGTTTTTCTTCTATTCCGGAATAAGTAAAACGTATAAAATTAGACCTTTAAATACTGTAAGGTATTTGGGAGCAACTAAAATGGAAACTTACAAGTTTGGGCAAAACTATACATAACGCTTTTGTTTCAATATCTGAAGGTCAGTTCTGGGGCGAGGTCGAGCATCAAGAGGCTATTGTGTTCAAACGAGATCTCCGTTCAGCAGAAGGCTTTTCTGGAGTTCAAAATTACGAGTTACACTATATTTTCAAAATGATCGGTCGTGAGCAAGTTGTTCTCTCGTCATAGCATCGGTGCCATGAGCATCCATACCCCTTTTACAAACGACTTTCTACAGCTGATACAACCTACCCTTATGTTGACGTTATAATTTCTACTTCCCTAGAGTAGAACTTTTAGTATGTGACCACTTTCCATTCTACACACGAGACACAACCAACGTAGACGGCGCGGAGACTGGATCTGAACATAGTGCGATGGTTTGTGTACATTCGTGATCCATCGAGCTATACTGGGTTGCGACGTTCGGGCCAAGCAGAGCTACTCACACCAGTAAGGTGGATGGATTTCACAGTGCATCAGCCGTCGCGCACGACAAATCGGGTCGCCTTACCTGCTGCATACAGCAGGACGGGCAAGCGAAAACGAGCTCCTGTTGGCCCTACTGTTCAATCTTTCCCCCTTCCCTTCCTCGATTTTTAATTCTTATCCTTCAGCGTCAAGTGTGATAAGTGGCCGATATGAACCTTTTCGAAGCCTAGCATATCCTAAACCCAAAACTCACTGTACAAAACAGCGCACGTCTGCATATATAGGTGCCATGAGTGTACGAACGCCGCGTCAGTCAGGTCAGCAAGCTGCTGTTGCCCCCTGTCTAGATTCGTTGTCTATCGACATTTGTTGCTTATCCGAGACAAGAGTTGATAATCCATTTAAGATAATCGAATTGACTGCACCAAATCTTTCCAACAGGTACTTTTTGCGCTGATCAGGCGATTCGTTTGCTTCCTCCTCAGGCCAAGCGGGTGTTGGTATAGTCTGAGTTTGCATGTAGAAAGCTCACTTTTAGTCTGGATTACCGTCAATAGCAGGATGTGTGCCTTCCGACTAGCTACTTCTATCAACACTACTTCCCGAACTCAAAGTAAGCGCTGCTTGTTCGTAGTAGCCACTTATGCTCCGGCTAATAGTAGCACTTATGACAGCAAAGGTATCTTCTATGACGAACTCTGTACATTCTTACGACGTGCAAAGAGTTCTGATATCATTATTCTTGCTGGGAATATGAATCCTCAACTTGATCCCTAGATGTTCTGAATGAAAACTCGGTGGTTCATTCAGTCTCGATGCTCAGCGAACAGATAATAGTGAACGCATTCTTCACCTATGTGCACAGCACATATTTATTAGTACCACTTCGTCCAGGTATAAAAATGGCATTGCGGAACTTGGCGCCCGCCTAACGATGATCAGCCATGGACACAAATTGACCATCTCGCCATCAGCGCTAGATGGAGAGGCTGCATTGAGGAATGTCGCTCTTTCTGGAACACTAGCGTCGATTCTGATCGCGCATTCCTTCGATCGAGATTTATATCAAAATTCTTTGGTTCAAAGAATGTCATCTCTAAGCGCACAGCTTTCAGATCTCGCAATTCAGCAAGTGTATCGCAGCGGTTTAGTAGATAAACTTCCCACTGTGGCGTCAGAAAATATCACACAACAGTGGAATGTGATTTCAACTGTAATAAACGATGTCGCAGAATCAGCATGTGGCAGATCTACCTATAGCTGAATGTCCCACTGGATCTCCCACGCTAGTCTTCGATTACTGGAAGGCGAATGATTCCTTCTGGTTAGCAATATAATACAGAACGAAGATGCATCATAAATAATTTCAAGCGTAGTATTCGATCAGATAGAGAAGCGTGGTGGCTGCAAAATTTGAGGAAATGGAGGTTGCTAGCAATTCGAGTAACGTCCGAAAGCTGTTTTAGCTAATCCGATCTACAGGTTCTGAAACCATCGGAGTTAGCAAAACAATCACAGTGAACGATGGCGCCTTAATAACTAACAAAGAGCACCGCTTGTCTCATTGGGCAGAGCATTTGCATGAGTAATTTAGCTGACCAGCAGCAGATGGTCCATTGCCTTCTATTTCATGTTGTGAACCCTGGTCAGTCGAAGCAGAAATCAAGCTCGGTATAGGATCAATGAAAAGATTCAAGGCAGCTGGTCCCGGTTCTGTTGAAGGAGAGTTGCGATATTCTTTTAAGCAGGTATGGGACACGGAAACTATTTAGTGTGGCTTCGGCGCCTTACATTACACAGAGAATCACATATTCGTGAAGAGCAAGCATGATTACGTTTCTGCAGAGGATTTGTCGATCATATATTCACTCTTCGGCGAGCCCTAGAACATCGCCATTCTCATAAGCGGCCCACTGTAGCGATCGTTCTTGAATTTAAGGGTGTTTTTGATTCAGTCGATAGGAACGCATTATTTAATACCTTATTACTTAAGGGTGTCCCACAAAAGTTCGTTAACATATTTCCGGCGCTTTATTCCTTTGGTTCTAGGTGCGTTAGGGTGTACAATAGCCTGTCGGCCAACTTTCCTAGGGTTAGTGGCGTCCGCTTTTGTAATTGACGCTATAATGGATGCATGTAATGCAGGCGTACGACATCGCCATTAAGATAGGCCACGATAAGAATCGTTTTGATTTAGATTATGTCAACGACGTAGTTCTACTATTCGATTCCTTTTCGGATGCTCAGCCTACTTTAGACCGACTACGTAGCATCATACCATCCTTCGGTATGCGGTTTGCACCTTCCAAGTGCAAAGTTCTGTTACAGGATATTGATCCGATCGAACCAGCGCTAAACCTCGATAACGAGGAACTTACGACCGTAGACTGTTTTACCTATCTGGGTGGCTGCATTACTAGCAACGCTTGTTTAAATAAGGAGATATTAGCCCGCATTTCCATAGCTACGGCAGCTTTTCGTAACTTAGGTCATCTGTGGCGTCAAACAGGTTTGTCTCTAAAGCTCAAAGGTAGTGTCTACAAGGCTACGGTACGCACGGTTTAACTGTACGGATGTGAAACCTGGACACTGATAAAAGAAGAAATAAGACGTCTACAGGTCTTCGACAATCGCTGTCTCCATACAATCGGATACGTAATACAACTATCCGTAATATAATCATTGGCAGCGACGAAGACATCGAAAAGCAAGTTAACATGCAGACTTCGCTGGTTAGGAATGGGAAATCATCGTTTTCCTAACGTGGTTTTGTTTGTCCACTCTTACTCGAAATGGCGTCGTTGAAAGAGTGGCCAGACTCTGACTTGGGTCAAATAGATGAAGGCTTTGACTGTTAAACCAGCTTTGGTTGGTACGTTCCGTCCAAAAGATAAAAATTCACGGTGGCTTTTCACTATGAGCGATTTGGTTCAAAATCGTGTTCAGTGGCGGTCTTGTTGTAGACATCTTCTTAGAGTGTTTCATTAATCTTATCTGTTGTCGAGTGAACTGGCGAGGAAAGCTTGTTATGATGCGTGACAGTGAAAGCTGCAAGGAAGCTGTCATGCTGATGTCGCTCTACTTGTTCATAACACTTGCTTGAATGCATGTTGGATTCGAGGTGTAGGCACCTCAGCCCAGTGCGTGTCCAAATCTTTTATAAATTCAGTAGCTTTTGAGGTCCAACCTTCCCCACATCTGTTAGAATATTTCATGATATCATGGTTGTATGCCCGTTAAGCACTTGGTACTTGTTACCGAAGTAATGCTGTCAATGATGATGAGCCGGCGCTGTCGATATAGAATGAACATGCTCCGTGGGCCGGAATTAGAAAACACTTCTGCGTTTGTTACTCTGTCTATCCGCGATAAGTTTGTCTGCCACACTGCCGGGAGTTTAATACGACGTGCTGTATATATAGGTAGACAGGAAGCGATTTTTCACAGATATGCAATCATCGCTGCTTAAGGACATCTGAACGAAGTTGTTTTTCTTTTTTTACTTTTTAACGCAGGGTATAGAATCCAGTGACAGTCACTGCTTTCATTCTCAGGCTAGATACGTAGGGAATGAGACTGTGGCGAAGGCTAAGAAGTTCACCATTGATGTCCTATGGTTGCTTTGGTTTCAGACGAAGCCTATCACCACCCAGATTCAAACCGGAACTTCATTCTGCTTATCAACGAGTGCGATAATAAGGTACACACAAGCATGGTTGGGGAAGAAACATCCATCTCGAGACTAATTTGAACAATACCACATGGGGGTTGGCTGAGGTAGAAGAATAAACGAAAATCTTGCAAAGCAACCACAATTATTCAGCTCCGTTTCGACGCACGTGGTAAATGTTAAAACGAAATACGACTCTGAATGATATATTTGACATACACTGTAATGAACAAATATGTGGGTAAAAAAATAATCAGTGGAAATGCGTAGAAAGTGTAATGTCTTAAAAGTGTAAGTCTGCTTATTCCTGAGCAGTTATCTGGACAGAATAATGTTGAATGAAAAGTCTCACCGTCACAATTCAAATGGTAGAATTACTGCGAAGCGGACGGCTCGAGTTGCCGGTGGAACGCGCAAACGACGGCGAGGATTTGACGATTGCACGACGTCCGGTTTGTTTCGAACTCCTTCTGGACTTTGAAATATGAGGCTTCAAATAACAAGTAAACAAAAAGACATGACAAGTTAGGGAAAAATCATAAACAAGCAGAGGCGATATAGACTACGAGAGATATGAGATCAAAATCAAACAAACAGGAGCATAATTGTTGCAAGTAATCAAATGATGATGGTGACAAACAAAATTTTGTGTGGCCGAAACAAGGCTTTGGTTACGGTCTTACTGTCTCCACCTGATGACGGCAAACAGTCAGAAACCGGTAGTGGTAAGTGACGGGGATGGGGATGTGAGCACCACAATACATTGGTCTTTTATAAGCGCCTCGAGCGCTTGGTCAGGAATCACTTTGTGATTCTGTATTTGAAAATCGTGGTTCTTTGTGACAGTGGCAAACAAACCCGTAAGTTACAGACAACATGTTTTTGAACTGCTTCCGCTGCGATATCCGCTAGCAAGAGCCATCGAGAGTGCATTACCATTTCAACACCCACAGAAAGTAACAGAAGCGCAAATTCAAACGCCTATCTAAAGCGTGTCGAGAGCGCAGACAAGACAATATTGGCTGGGTGAGAAACAAGAACACCTTAATCGGTCGAGCTGCTGGGTGCGAATTTTGGGAAGCTGACACATGGGTTCTGAAATACACAAGAGTGTAACCGACTTAGATCATAGCACGGTTTTACGAGGAACACACACTTCCACAACGACCTACGCGAACTTGTTTTTATTTTGTAGAGTTGTGCCACCAGACTTAAACAGCACCGCAGCCAAATGTGAAAAAGGACAAAGCTATATTCGAAAATGTTTTAAATTTCAGCCAATGTGGAAAGCTAAATCCGAAAAGTTTATAAGCACTGTGGGACTATCAAAGTATTCCGATTCACACAGTCATATCCATAAGACCTTGGCTATATGCGTTTGAACCAAGGCCGTTACAACTACAACCGAGACCCGATTGTAATAGGCGGTATTGAGTAAAGTAGTGCGATGGTTGAGCTGTCACTGCAAGCTGATCTCATCCAGTTGGGAAATACCCGGAAACCTCGCAATAAAACATGTTCTCATTCAGTCAAAGCAAACGGTCGAATATCACATAGAGATCAACAAGGGATAATCAATCGTAAACGCAAACTAGGAAGCATGAAGTCGTTGCACACGAATAAGTTAGGCTGGCAATATTATTGTGAACCACACAAGAGATGAAGCACATCTTTAGCGGAAAACTGCTACCCAAACGGTATACAGGATTTTGGGGCGAAGACTTGTAATCAATTGAACCCACATGTATACAATATCAGACCGACAGCCATCATGAAGCATAAAACTTGCTATACTTACGGGATCAGGTTGAGAGTTCACTTTGTTACGTTTCGGACCCTTCAATCCGGGAACCAGATCACGAAGATGTACATTATCCACGTATACTTCACCGGTGAAGATATCCACCATGATTCTCGTTTCCAAATCCTTAACTTCCACTTCAGGAACTTGCTCGACTAATGGATTTATCGAAACGGAAACGGCGGGCAGATGCTCAACAGAGGTGCTTAACATCGACTTCCGATGAGACGAACGAAGTTTGGGTGCCTCAAAACTATTATCCGCAGTAGAAAGTTTTGTCGACAAATCTGCCTCGTGTGTGGAATTCAACACACTACTCTCATCCGCTGACGAGATGCCGAGGGTGATTGGCCTTCCGGAAGGTGAGAGAATGCTCGGCTCGTTGGATAAGATTGGACGGATGGGACTCTTACGTCGCGAGTGTCTTCGCCGCTGTTCCCCATCCGAGGGCGACGAAGAATGTAACGGCAAAGGCGAAGAAGGATCGAGTGGTGAAGGACTTTTCAGCATGATGGACGAACAGGAAACTGACGGCAGATCAGCAGAACTCTCAGGAGAGGGGTACAATAAACTGTACTTCAGAGGTTCCAACGAAACTTGCAGTTCAGCAGAGCCAACATCAAGAAAATCACATTTTCGTTTCTGAAAAAACACAAATGCGACAACAACTTTAAGACGTAAGCATGAGAGATGTCAAATGTAGGCGTGCTATACAATGAACGAACACGACAAACCTTGTTTGATTCCGGACATTCATCCACATTCGACGGATGGCAGCACACCATGCAATCCGATTCCCGGCAGAGTTCACAGTAATTCAGCCTAGAAGACATGAACGAACAAGAGCGAATGATTCGTTAGGTCTAAGCGGTGCGGGTTATAATGCGAGAGTGCACGTGACCAGTGAGAATCGAACGCTAATCGATTGGAATGATGAAAAAGCGATCAGTTTCTGATTGACGGAGGAAGATGGGATAAACGTTTCACAGACAATCAATTAAAATACACAATGGGTCACTCAGATCTGAGTAACACTGAAAGCATGTAAATAATGTGTGAACGGATGACCAGACCACGCACTGCCTCTTAAAATCCTCCAAAAATGCCCGACAAAGCATATAATGAAACCCGATGTGCTTATTCAAAAAAGCAAACATTCAAAGGCTGGAGATATTCCACGCCCTTGATTGGAAATCCACTCTCATGTTTTCATCGATAGGGACCTGTTTCACGTGAAACTGTACGAGTGGAAACTAGTGCGGTTTCATGTCGAAGCTCTTGATTATTATGCCAAACCATACAGTTTGAGCAGTCTCTATTTAATCAGTGAATGCACTAGATACCCTTTCTCTCCCCACTCTATCTATCTATAATATCGTCTTGTGGTTTTTCTGTTCTAATTGCTTTTTTAAAAGAATGAGACGCTTTATTCAAACATTTTAAAGTTATACTGTACGTTAATGTTCAATGAAACGGCATAGAATCACGTTTAAATGACAGCAGAACATGTAAACACAAAATATCAAACCATTGCTCAATCGCATCTTCATTTTGACAGAGAGCCGAGATTAAGAAAATTTCTTCGTCTACATTTTTAGATCATCCTGAAACTTTTTATAAAAACGTCCCGAATGTAGCGCGGCCGTTTGCTATGAGTGCATGACATCCTGATTTTCAAGAACTTGCCAATAACGACTAGCCATATTTTCGGGATATTAAAGTGTTGTATTTCGTAGAGCTTCAGCGGGGAACTCACTCGCAGTCTTGACTCCTGTGATGCTCACACTAAACACCCCACTGAACCAGATGCTAAATTAGGTTGAACGAATAACCAAGAGCGTATGAGCAAATTGACGGACCCATACAGGATATCGTAAATATCGCTTTGTAACTTCACTGCAAACAAACCGCGAAACATACTAAAACGCATGTTAAACAGTCAAAGATAGTTTTGAAGCCTGTCGCTATCCCATTTAATCCCGAGAACTGTACGCCAAAAGGTGAGCAGGGTTGAGTAATGCACACCCGTAACCGCACTTATGATCAGCATTCGGTACAGACGGCAAAACGGTGGCGCTGAGAATCCTGTGAATGATGTAAGGGAAATAGTTCAATTTTTGACAAAACGGAATATGTTCAACCAATTAATGGGTTGTCATAGCCGGGGGTGGCAGTGGGGATAAGCTCCCACTGTTTATAAAATGCTCCCATATGACACGAGTCTCAAATAGCCTCTGACAACCAAGTCCAGCTTCTGGCCTGCACGAGCGGCTCCCCGAGCCCGGCGGAACTGCTTCTACCAACAGGAGAAGGGGCGAAGGCGAGTGACTGGCGCCTGAAAACCAGTTTGCTTCGGGCAGATGGAGCTCGTTATCCTGGGAGGGCATTTCATCTAAGGGAAGGAAAACCCTGATTTTAAACCTCCGCTGCCTTGCGGGATACCCGATCGCGGGAAAGGCTTCGGGAGAAAAACCTGAGGAAAAACCTGGAACAGAGTTTGGTAGACCACCTCTTTCTGGCAACTCCCTGCTGCCTTGCAGGTCGCACTTGGTTGTGCAAAGGCTAGAGAAGCTGACTCGAACAAACTCCGAGTGGTGCTGGGGACGCCGCTTTGTACCCAAATTCCCAAGAATCTTCTTTGAAGCCGACTCATCCTCCAGGAGGAGATAGTCGCACAAAAGTAAAGTACTCACATCACCTACTTAGTCTTGTTCCTTGTCCTATCTATCAACTTTGGTCTGACGTAGATTCTGTTTCAAAAGAGAAACAATCCCAAAATTGTTCAAAACGATTGTACACAAAAAAATTTGAATAATTTTTTAAATGCATAGCATTAGTGAAGTAGCCGTTGGGGTGGGGACAGCAATGTCATCTCGATGAAACATCTCTAGTATGAAATTTGAAGTGTGAATAAGCATGTGATTACAATTACAACTAAAAGTAATTAAACTACTAATATTATTTCCATTTACAGCTTTGCTACACTGGCATAGTGGTAACGAGACAAGCAGTAGGATGATTTGTATGCCAACTGACAACAACTGTAGCATGGTGTGTGACACGAGGATAGAGCTGACAACAGAAGCGAGGAAAAATAAGAGCAAAACTATCGGGCGCTGTGAAGTCGACCATAAAGCCATCAAAAGTTGACAGAAGAATATGGTTGACGTGTGTATACGTAAACAGGAAACCGGTATAATCGAGAGATGATGGGATGAGTCATTGCAACGAGAGCATTCAATCGAAGTAGCTAAAATGGTCGAACGAAAACCGAGGGACAATGTGATTTTGTCAGAAGGTGCACAACTTAAACACTACATTATTGATGTCATTTTCGTTCCGCGAGGAAGGACACATGAAGTACGCTTCATACGGCTAGAATGATAAATATTTAATGAAGACAAATAACCAGGACCGTGGCGCGGGTTTAGTGCACTTTTAGAGCTGGATGGGGACCGATCAGGTGAGATGATATGTGCAAGTGTGAAAGAGGAATTTCCGCTTATGAACTCCCTGGAAATCTACTGAAAAATATAGAATTTAATGGCTTAGATTCGGTGATAAGATGTCATACATACCTGTAATTTTGGTTTAATGAAGCTCTGTGTAGCAACATCGTTCCAGCAAAATAAAACGGCCTACTGGAAAATGATTTTTTGCTAAGTAGAAGAGGTATTAAGGTTATCTCAAGATTGAGTTGTTCCCGTGAATGCAACAGACTGATCAAAAAGATTTCTTCTGACAGTGCAAATCCACTGAACAAGACCCTTGTTGCCTGCAAATCCTTTTCCTCTACCCGAAGCAAATTCATTCCTCATTCAAGAACTAATAAATTCAGAAACTCTTGTTCCTTACCTTGCATGACAAATGGTTAACCAATCGATGACTGTTTTAGAGTTGAAGATACGCATAACAATTTGAAAACTGATGTTCGAAGCCCCTCGCCTTTTTATAACTTCATTTTCAAATTTCAGTAGCATGTCTGTCTAGGCCTGGGTAACCTGACAGTATTTCTACTAACGTGCAGTCTTTATTGTGTGGCACTTTGCCTGGGTCAGGCTTGTGTGAATTCATACATTTCATTTCTCTGTTAATTTTGGGGAGAAATTAATTATATTGCTGAAAATTCGTGTACACGAATAAAATGATTTTCTTCTCCTGATTATTGATGAGTGAGATGTGTTTTTAACGCTATCAGATTAGTTCGTAAAATTGTGCTGATGTCAATCGATTATTATACGTATGTGTCAACATCTATGGACACTTGAAGCTTGTGAACATCTCCTCCTTCGATTCCTTGCAAGCAAAATCGCATTATGATCTGAGAACTCAGAAAATTTTATGGTAGAAAAAGTATTAAGCTTAACAATAACCATAGGATGACAAGGTATATGGAACATATAAAAAATATAAAATATCTCAAAAATCAATAGGGACACTCGCATACCGCATGGTTCGTCATAAACTCATCGAGTTTGGAAGCGAAAACCACAACAGATTCTGATAGTGTGATTTCCTCAGGCAAATAGTTCCAATTGAAACAAATTCTTATCGGAATTCTTAAAGCCTTTGAATGTGTTCGTTTCGAGTAAGGTCATTGGGCTTTAGCAAGTGTTTAAGGGATGGTTTACAGAATGCAGGATATTGAAGGTCAACATAAGGTCACTGCGAAACCGCCGTTGGGTAAAATCGTGTAGGTTCAGTTTTAACATTCGCTCTGTAAAAGGCAAATTTCTGTACCGGGAGACCAACTTTGTAGCACGATGATAAATCCTGTCGAGTAGTTCGATATCCTTCCACAGCCATGTTGCCCAGGCTTGGATGGAATATTCAAAAACAGGACGTATATACGTGTTAATTACCTGGGGTAGGGTTTTGGGCGTAAAAATCCGGAATATTCTTTTGAGAAGACTCAAGATACGGCAAGCTTTATTGTACACCATCCGGCAATGCTGTCCAGGCTTAAGGTTAAACGAAACCAAGATACCAAGATCTTTTCTGCTGTGGTCCAGACGAGATCTTGCGTGCCAAGCTGATACGTGTGGTGCAGAGATTTTCCAAGCTGCAGCATTTTACATTTCGCAGGGATAAATGGTAACTCATTTAACTGGGACCAACGAAATAAGATGTTTAGATCCCGTTGTAATGCCATACAGTCATTACCAGACCTGACACGTTTTCATATTTTAATATCATCGGCAAATAGTATCAAGTTGCATCCAATATTCTCTACTATGTTATGTGAGTCAAAGGACAGCGATTGAGATCGATGTAAATCTCTCCTACTACGAGATGACCATTTCCGAAACCGATGTTGGGAAATATAAAACCTCATGGTGCATGCCTTATCTCAGGAAAACCTTGCGTGTGTGCTGTCCAAACTGTGACATTTTTTTACAAAACGATGGTTTCAAAGTTTGACTCTGTATAACATGACGCGAGATACAACGGTGAATTAAACGAAAATGTATCGAACAACGATTACTGACCTGATTTAATATTAGCCAAGAGATGTTGGCATTCGGAAAACCGCAACTTGTTTGACAAGTCAACTGCAGCGCTAACCCCGGTCGTAAGTCGTAGGGATTGGTTCTGGTTCCAAGGCCAATGTTTTGGGCGGGTGGAGAACCGTTTGAACCCGATCGTGAAGCTCCACCATCGTCCGCTGTGTTTGATGATAATCTGCCGTCATCTATGAAAGAGGACGCAGTTTGAGAGAGCAGGCTGGTCACGCGCATTTGTTGCAACTCGGCAGGAGCTGAAAAGGCGATTGAAAAACTGGCAAGTTAATGGATACAGCGTGAACTTAGAGTAAGCGTGTGTGATAAGAAAACTCATCTACGTAGCTATGTGTATTCTCGTCTTTAAAATTGATCTGTTTTGATCCTTTTTGAATGCCGTATAAGGCAGATTTTGAATTTAGGTTATATAAACATGCAATATCAGTCCTTATTGCCGGCTGAGATAGTCTTATCAAATCGAGTCCAAATTGAAATGATTCAATTGATATCCTGTTACTTATCAGACAGGATTCCATGGCTCTAACTACAACATAACCAATTATTTAAATTTCAGCTAAATGAAATATGAAGAAAATAAGAAAACCTCGCAGTCCAAACATTTCCGATTCATTGTTGTTGTGGCACACGACGAATCAAAAGATGACTACCACGGTGGGAACACCCGACAATGCCGTGTGACCGTCAATGCGCTTTGAAACGATCTGGTGATGAAACTGATGATGATGGCGATGATAATGAAGTGGTCTGGGTTTTGTAACGTAGGTAACGTGGGAGCAACATGTGGTGTTTGGTGGAACATTTGTTTCGTCTCCGCGTTCGATTGTGAATCGAATGCACTTGGTCGAATAAACAACGAATGATCGTGTGAAATCAGCGCTTCGTGTTTTAGGAAAAAACATGAACTTTAAATTATAGCTAGACGAAATTGCTAGTTGAATTAGAAACAATTACAAGGAGAAGAACAACTTGAGAATCTTCGGATATTGACAAGCTTCGGTCAGGGGATAAAATGATACAAAAGCACACGGTAAAAATAAGTTTGACCGCGATTAAACTACGAAAATAAAAGCATAAAATAAGAAAGATTCGTAATCGAATAGAAATAGTGAATTAAAAGATAGATAGGTAGACAGATGATATCTGGTTTCAAGAAATAAAATAATTAAAAATAAGTTTGATCATCATAAAACTGCGAAAATAAAAGCATAAAATAAGATTCGTGATCGAATACAAATAGTGAATTAAAAGATAGACAGATCATGTCTGGCTTCAAAATAGATTATGTTGATTTCATACTAAAACCCGATAAGCCATTATCTGTGTGTAATGGAAGCACAAATAATTATACACGCACAGTATGCTTATTTATTTATTTTGGAAATTTACAAGCTCAGTTAATATAGTTATTTGGGGGATAGTGTAACATTCATAATACATCTTAGTTGATACATCGAACACACCGAGATAAGACAAATAAGTTCAATATTTGACCGTGTAACCACAACGCCTACCACACTTATGTGATAAAATCAGTTGACTATGGTTGTCAACGGGCCTAACCAATTGTTGATCTAGAATTTATTCAACCCATGTTCACCTAGTAAGGATAGAATCGAGCTGAAAAGCTAAGCAGGGTATCAGAAGTTCCATCATCGCCGAAATAATCATAAACATCAATGATGCATATTAGATAACAATCATCAATCGAGGCGGGGTTGTTTAGCTATGCTGTCCAATTCAACTAAACAAGGCTCGTATGACTGAACAACCTAAAAACAAATCGATTACCGACTATAGGGAACACTATCGCATTTTGCAATCTATCAGTTCCACAAACAATCTAATGTATTTCCATACGAACGATGACAGTAAATCACCAGCCCATTAGCGCAGTAGATGTGGGTATCAAACGCCGGGCGGGTGGACAGACTCTGTGCTTACGAAACCCCGATTTATCGAAGCGGAATAGAACTCATAAATCAATGCAGGAGGCGGAAGGTCTACGATCACGGTTGTTACATGCAAAATGAACAGTGTTAAAACTGTCACGATGATTTTGGAACGAAGGCGGTGTGTAAAGAATGAGTGACGAGGAAGGTGGGAATTCGTCACGACGATGCCCGGATGTTGGATTGACCTAGACATTTTGATCTTTCATGGTCGGATGCATCGATTTTAGATAATAGTGATCTTGGGTAGATAATTATTGCTCCCGGTTACTGTATTTGACTACGGTGAATAGTCAATGCGTATACGCTGATAATAGTTCACAAAACCATTGTGTTGTAAATATTAAATACTGCTAATTCGGATTTTAATGATTGGGTAGTAAATAAGTAGGACATGACATGCGCCTATTTTTTTAATTTATTCATTCAGAATTCCCGAATATGTTGTGATAAAAAAAGTCGATGGATTCAGCTTTCTGGTAATTCACTGCCTTCAAGAATCGAGCAGAATAATCTGCAGGCCGTTTCCAGCTTTGCATTAAAGTCATATGTAATCTACGCAAAAATAATAAGCTTTTACGAACAAATTTAGAGGGGTGGAGCAATATGCATAGTTCGTTCTTTTCTAAGCTCTTCGGTGTTTACAACACTTCGTTGTCACGCCATCGCGCTGGTGCAAAATACCGGTTTCCCTTAAACCGATTTCGTTGTACGTATTCGATAAATCTTAATGAGAAAACAAACCTTGTGTTACTCAACTGTACAGGTGTTGTATATATTCTAGCATACCGTTTACAAACATAGGACAAGTCCGAAAAACATCAAAAGGATCGCTCGATATACACAGACGCCCATAGGATAAACGTGGGAATAGAGCGAGTAACACAAATCAAACGGATGGTGCTTTCACACAACAAAGTTGGTGAGATATGTGCAACGAAGGCGTAAGAGAAAAAACACGGCTGGTGGAACTGAAGTAAAATGCAGTGAAATTAGCAACTGGGAAAAATACAACTATAGATATACGCACACTACAACCAAGCGTTGACTTAGCAAGAAGACCGAAGCATATAAAAAGGAAAATACAGAATTTTTAGTTTTACTGTGGTCGGCATGAATGAGAATAGGAAAAAGGAAATAGGTTTACAGACGGTTAAGGTAATTAGCAATATTATAGCGGTCAAAATGTGTGTATGAAATCACAATCCAAAGTGCCACATAGTCCAAGACTGCACCTGAGCTAAAATACTGTTAGGTTGTCCAAACCTATACAGATACAGGAAAGGAAAATAGTAATGGCAGTGGAGACTCCAGCGTGTTTTCGAATGCAGCCCACTACCGGCGGCAAATCAATTTAGCACGGTCAAAATATAAATGGGGTGAAATTGATCGTCAATTATCTCATGGGAATAGAACATATTATTATCATGTATAATGTACGAAATCACAAGCCTAATCCATGCAGTGCCACACAGTCAGACTGCAAGTAAGTTAACATATTATCAAGTTAACCATACATAGACAGATGAGAATCAAAATAGAAATATCATTATAGAATTAGAAGTATCGTTATCAATGATACGAACTAAGTAGGACCAAAGAAGTTTCTAAAGACGCGTTGGCGCGTGTAATTTAAAAGACAAGTATGAGTTGGGTACAGTGTAGCATGGTTTAACTTGTCAGTGAGAAAAACGTGAAAAAATCGAGATATTGATGACGTTTTTGATTCCAGACAGATATGGATAGCATTAATAGGTCGATTGAAAGCGTGTACACCTTTAGAGAAAATAATGTTTTACTTGTATCTTTTGAAAGAACCAATTGTTATTATGTATTCGGACTTGTCTCGTGTATGGTAACGAGGCCTAATGAGAACACACCATCTGTGGATGATTGCTTACCATAGACAATTAAATTTTGACTGGTCAAGTTGGCCGCGTAGATGCACAACCACTCGCCGCGATCAGCCCATGAGACAGAATCGATATGCATTTTGTACGTGGTCGCCTGACGCCAATCGTTTGGTTCACATTCCACGCGGTATTTGCTTTTCAAATAGGCCTGACATTTCTCCGAAATTCCAACGTCTTTTCGCTTAAATAACACGGCATACTTTAGTGGAAGTTCAAAACCCTTGAGTTGGCATGTCAGCACGACCTTTTGGCCGATGAAAACGGGCTGGTTGGCAGGATGGGTGGTGAGGGTAAATTGTGCGGAAGTTAGGACTGAAAATGGAGCAAACATTGAAGAGTATGATTGAATAATAATAGTATGGCTTGGAACAGCAAACTGAGTTATGACAAGATTGCTTGAAGCGCGACGATATCTACATTGCATTTTGGCAAATATTTAAATTACCTACTTAATAGCTTAAATTTCGGGAACCATTTCCCGTTTTTGATAACAGAATGACAGTTACGTATTATCGAGCCAGTATCAAAAATTCATCGTTCAAAATCAGAACTGAATAAAACGCGTCAATTGAACGTTGATTAGCTTTAATTCGGAAGGTTTATCATTCCGTGATTTTCGAGCAAAGGACCACGAGTGTATTTCAGAAAGTTTTTAGTCAATCAATCATATGGACTGAATCGAGTGGAGACAACGCCCAAGTTTCATTAATTCCGAGCTGTAAAGGCCAGGAAAAAATAAGGAGGTGACATCAGTAAGTAAGTCCATCATTCATTAACACGCTATCGTCGGTTTTAAAAAATACAAGGGAAATTTGCTTTCGTGAAACCTGATCATTGAAAATGGGGTTTCGGTTTAACGAAAAGAATGGAACATTTTTCATACACAATATTGGTAAGCTATGCATGATTCACAAATTTATTAAGAGGTCTGGTGAATCTGTCGATAAAGCAATATTAGCACATATTGGCCCCAGGATTGTGCTTCAAGATGGATGTAACCTGTTTGATTGTATTGATACTATTCTTGATCAAATAAGATCTATGTGCCCATGGTTGGCTAAATCTTACTATTTTCCAAGTTTGAATTAGTATTACACTTCACATGAACATATGCGGAAGCAACACATTGGTGACGACTTTTGCTGACACCCGTTGATACAAGAATAACACTGAGAAACGGACAGAAAAGAGGATTCAAAACTCTGCCGAAAACTAGCATTGCAGTAACAGCAAGGAACGAAGTATAACCAAGCCGAAATTTGTATATAGTTGGGCAGATGATCAAAAAGACATCAATACATCGGTTGCAGTGTTCTGCTGCAGGACACCAACTTATCAAACTGTACTTTATTACTTGACAATCAGGGGCTTGAAGCTGTAGATCGTTTTACTTATGTCGGTAGTTGTATCAATAATTATGAATCGTTAGATGACGAGCTCTCGGCACTATTTCTAAGGTAACCGTAGTATTCCGCAACCTAGGTCATCTTTAGCGTCAGAAAGGACTGTCTCTGTTACACAAATCGATACTTCGAGTTGTATTGCTGAATGGGCGCATAATTGGACCTTACTTAGGGATTACATTCGGCGTCTTCAATTATTTGACAACTGATGTTTCCTAAACATTTCAAGAGTTAAATGTTGCAATCGCATATGCAACGATTCTCTCCGAAATAAGCTCGTTGGTAATAATGTTGATGTAACATCTTGATAAATTGATTTTCTACAGGTACTGAGCTGTATGCTGGAACACACGGGGGTCTACCTGCGATTGCCCCTTTCTTATAACTGTCTAGACCTAGGTGACCTAACAGTATCTTAGGACACGTACAGTCTCTAACTGTGCGGAACTTTGCCTAAACCAGGCGTGTGTTTTCATACGTGCGTACATAGTATTGATATAGAGACACCAATCAACCCACACAGGTTACGTTGGTTGTACCACGTTTTAAGGATGTAGGATCATCGACTCCCGATACGGTTATTTTGAAAAACCGACGCGACATTCCGATTAGTTTACAGCTTGTGGTGGCCAAACCGTCACATAGCAAAGGGAGATGAACACCTTTACTAGTATTAAACAAAGTTATGCTTGTATGCCACTGTTATATAGGGTTCGTACAACGAACCACGATGTTCAGACACAGAATCACAAAGTGATTCTTGGTCAAAGCCTTCAAGGCGCTTATGGATGACCAAAGTAGTGTGTTGCTCACATCCCCTTACCTTACACACCACTACCGGTGATTCTGTGTCTGAACACCGTGGTTCGTTGTACGATCCCTATATAACAGTGGCATACAAGCATAACTTTGTTTACCACTTTACCACTGTTTCAAGGCTCACTGAACCTGATCTTACCGTCTCCACCTGACGACGGCAAACAGCCAGAAACCGGTAGTGGTGTGTAAGGGATAGGGATGTGAGCAACACATTACTGTACTAGTATTCTTTGAAAAGTCGGCGCACGATTTCCATACCGGGGTCCACGAGAACAGATATTGCAGTGGAAGATGAGATATTAGCAGGAATACACACATCAGCTTCGAATTTACTATACAACATTCATTTTCACACATCATAACAAGGTAAACTATTAATCAAAGTCAGAATCTACAAATGAGTAGTATATGAAGTTCGAAAAGCATGTCGGAACCACACGGTCGGTTTTAGGGTTATTGCAACCTATCATCGATACTTGCCCGGGATCCGATCTGATTTTGACGTAAACCTAATTTATCACAAAGTCAAGAATAAATCTTCATTTTCAACTTGAAATTTAGCTCGACGTAGGGAGTAAGCTAAGTCCGACCGTATGTGAAGAACAGTAGCGGTGAGTGCTTGGAATATTTTGCAATACACTAATGGTGGCATGATGTTTAACTTCTATTTAAAGTCAGAGTGTTATCCAAGATAAAGTAAATGAATATTAGGTTCGAAGAAGACGATCCACCAATTTCATCACAATATTGGATCACGTTTGCATCAAGCAGGAAAATTGTTTAAAATTAAGTGGGTTCCAGTTTTCGATATCCAATCGCATTAAAAATGAATACAACTTTCAATTATTTATGATATTTTGTTGAGGCTCATAAAATATACTTATGAATTACAAAAACTTTAATCGAGCACAGCTAGGAAAACTTGAATAACGTTTATCTTGTTATTAAATTGGTGGCCTCATGTGGCACAAAATAGGTTTCAATTTATATTTGTGTGGTTTTGTAGTAATTAAACGTTTTACTTCCGGTTTCAGGTTTCACAAAACCGTAGCATACCTAGTTATAAATTGGATATTCGGAAAAATAACTACGACAGCTTCAGTCGCTGCGTAATGGTTGAAACGGAATCCCTGGTAAAACTTTGCGCTAGTGAAGAACAAGATACGCATTAGCGGGCCTCCACTACCTGATGTGCAAACGCATTTCTCAGATTAATGCGACAACATGGACCTGCGAAAATAAATTCAATTTTTCCATAACTTTCTCAGTTCGTCTATGCACATATCTTATCTTGTTTGTCACCATTAGCTTCGAGTGGGCTCGCTTTATGGTCCCATCGACTCTAGTTTGTAGGCGTAACACGTAAAATTTCCAACCACCCCATAATTAGATGTTTTCGTTCATACGCAGACAAACGAATATTTTCAAATGACTCCAGCAATACAGCGAGCTTTTCTGCTTAAATTTGAATTTTCATTATTAGTAAGCCGTTCGCTGGTTTCAGCCATTACCAGGCTAAGAGAATAAGTTGTGGTAGGGTAAGCAGCGAGGAAAAAGTCTTGAAATGTATCCTGGCAATTACACATGAGTGTTTTTTTTATGCGCAGCACTAACACCTAACAATTGTCAATAGATACCTATTTTCATATTACGATACTGATAGCGAACGCAAATGATTGTCGAATATTTTGAAACTTCTGGTCTGCATTGCGTGCGTGTATGTATGTAGGAAATCACAAGCCTGATCCAAGCAAAAAACCGCACAGTCATAGACTACACGTGGGCTAAGATACTGTCAGGTTGCCCCGGTCTAGACAGATATGAGAAAGGAAAATAACGATAGCAGTGAGACTCCAGCGTGTTTCTTCTCATTCATCTCATTGCCGGTGTCAAAGCAAATCGAAGATTACCACTCAATCGACACAACGGCCGAGACTGTTGTTTTGTAGATAGTACTATGGTGTTTAAATGACAGACATTTCTGTCGCCAAGAACCTAGGTACTTTGTTTCTATGATAGCATGAATGCTCATGAGCAAACGATGCACACGAGCACTTGGTGTTCAAGTAATCCATCGACGCTCGTGGAAGAACACAGCATCTGCAAGGCGCTAAAAGGATGCTGGTATAAAGTGCGAGAAGCATGTTAGCAAAATTGTACGGGGAAACATTGCAATTGGTTTTGACCTAGTAAGACAAACGCAAGTCAAGTTTATGAAAGACTTTTGTTGTTCAGAGTCAGAGACTTAGTTTCATGAATTCGATTCATGCTTTAATTTCTGAATCCGTAGAATAAACAACCTTAAATCGTCAACACTTACACTACGTCACATGAGGTAATGAAACTGTAACAGGAGGCAGCTCAATTATTTCTCAAAAAGTACAGCCCAATGTAGGAGGCGGCACTTCATAGTGGTAATGAGAGTACCGTCAGATTCAACGATAGTGTTCCGGCTGTTTTGGGACATATTAGTCAAATAGACAGGGAGAGTTTGCGCGTATAGCTATAGTTTTTAAATAAACCGTACTGTTGAATCCAACAGAAAATGTGGCACGGATGATATTGCAAGACGCAATGTACGTCCAAATAATTTTTATTTTTCATAGTTCAATGAAGACTGGGCTACAGCAAGATGGCTCTCACATGTGAAGAACAATATTTTTTCTGATATGTGTGCTGATCAACCTCGTAGACAATCAACTAGTACAGTCGAATGAGATGTGGTGGTAGACTATCCGTCGAGATCCACCGCACAATCCATCCTGCGGTTTGTACAAGTGTAACAACATTGTTTTACTGTACATAACAATTGACCTTGATAACGCACTTTCCGTTGATTCGTGTTCCGTGATTGCTACCATGTACCTTCGTGTACCTTTTTGGCTACCGCTATAAATCTTCCAGTCAACCTGCCTTTTCTACAACATTCTTGGGGACGTTATTGTAGTAATTTGGACTACTACAAATTGGTGAGCCCGACGTGATGCACGAATCCTTCGTGTACTACAATTGGTAAGCCCAATATGCACGCACAATTCGAGATTTTATTTCCGGTACGTCTTTTCCCGATTTACATCGGCGTTATTTTAGAATATTTTTAACCTCCTTTAACACGTGTTACATCAAAACGTCATATGCATCACATAACTACACTTGTTGATCAATTCACAAGTCGGGTTAGAACACAATATACAGGGCAGACAGTTTACTTTGTTTACTGCTTGTAAGCCCCTCGTACATCAATCAACGGATCGTCGGGTAGGTACTCTCCTAGAGAGACTATGCACCAGGATTTTGTCAGTCATTTTACGACTGACATACGATGTATCTCAGGGGCCACAATTCCTATCCTTACAACGTGTGTGATAGACCGGCTACTCTCCCTCGAACTCAGCGAAATCGCTGCAGTGCAAGCTACCGATGCCGGCATCGTACAGCTAAGGGACGCCTATTCTTTCATCACACCTCTCCCCTTGCCCGATGGCTTGGGCGATATCCTTTGCGCCTTATCGCAAAGCGCTTTCCGACTACTTACCCTGTCTGCCTTTTGACGGCGCATTAGTCACACCATACGCAATCTTTTCCATCCTGGCATTCGTGCTTACGTTACGTTTGTTACGAAAAAAGTAGTATGGCCGAAAGCCAGTGGGTACGTGCAGCATGACACTATCATGGCACCCACGCCATTTGGGATAATAACCGCTTGTACATCAAGTATATACCCACAATCCGTTATCTCCACTTTGAGTATGCGCCCAGAACGGCACATTTTCCAATTATGTAGCGGGTATTTAACACGTTATTATCGCTTGGTATATCCCGTGCATGCTTTTTGTACCTCTTCACTATAACTCGGTCGTGGCCATAAACCCATGCACCAGAGTTTTTTTCTTCTCACTTCTCAGGTACACATGCACCTCCCGCAGTGGAAATCGTGGCACGCGCCACCCCCGGATCACCGACGCTTGTCGCCATCCTGTCCGGGTAACCTGGAATGCACGCATCCTTCGTGTATCCCCTCGGTACGCATGTACCTCCCGCAGTGGAAACCGTGGCACGCGCCACCCCCGGATCGCCGACGCGTCGCCATCCCACCCGGTATCCCCTACCATCAGCACACGCCGCCCAACACGAAACTTATCAGACAAGGTCCTTACCAGCCCGACGACACGCCACTGAGCTTTCGCCAGGCGAGGCCGTTCGCCATCGACCGTGGGGGTGCAGGAACTTCTCAGCACGGACTATGTTTTCGGAGCTTCTGGTTCTTCGTTGTCAAGCCTACGGATGTGCCTACATCTGCTCCTACTGGGTTCATACTAAGACCATGCCAGACGGGCGATTCCCGCTAGCAGCTCGTTCACCCCATGTGATTCGGCTCCGGCAGCACGTTCACTCCATGTGAGACGTGACTGGGCTTAGTACTGATCGGTTTTTCGTGTATCCTACCCTGGTCACCACCGACAATCGACCCACGCAGATCAAGTGCCTTGGCTGACTTCGAAGTTACTGGTTGCTGAGAGACTATGTTCCAGCCTGGAACGACCTGACACCGCTTGGCCAGTTCAATTGTCAATTCCTGATCAGAAGTCTCCTCTGACCAGACTTCTAGGAAGGGGGCTGTGTAACAACATTGTTTTACTGTACATAACAATTGACCTCGATAACGCACTTTCCGTTGATTCGTGTTTCGTGATTGCTACCATGTACCTTGGTGTACCTTTTTGGCTAGCGCTATAAATTTTCCAGTCAACCTGCCTTTTCTCCAACATTCTTGGGGAAATTATTGTAGTAATCTGGTCTACTACACAAGCTCCCCGCTTTTAATACCGTAATAAACTATTGATTTATTGATAGAACGATGATAGAAATTATATAGTTGTTTGGAACAATAAAAGAAACGAAAATAAAATGGGTAGTTTATCATAAACTGTAGTGTTAAAATTTTGCAGTATGTATGAAAGCACAAGCCTGATCCAGGCAAACATCCGCACAGTCAGAGACTGCACGTGGGCTAAGATACTGTCAGGTTGCCCAGGCCTAGACTTTTGCAGCCGATTGAGCGGCCTAGAACGAGTTCTGAGAGGAAACAAAACCATTGAAAAAGATATATAAATGTAAGTAATAAAATATTGTATTCGATATATAAAAAGCCTATAAAATATCACAGAGTGAGAGCTAAAAATTCTCGGGTCAGATTCGACGGGCATTAGAAATAGAGCGATTGAAATATAATGGAATTACTGAGATAAAACATGGCAGGATTTGTAAATGGAATATTTACTTTCTTCATGTATTATTATTGTTTCTAGATTATTTCGAGCATAAAAATTACGAACATTTGAATTGATTTAGGCAGCTCACCTGGTAAAAGAACGAGCGACGAAATAAAAAAATCCATCAACCTTAAATTTGAAAGACCGCACAAGCAAATATAGTGACATTGGAATCATTAAAAGCCACGTACTATAACAGCATATTCAGAAAAATTGTTTCGAGACCAAAAACACTTGAATATTTGAGATTCTATTCATAGAAACGCTTTATAATATATTCCATCCCGAGATGTCAAATTTCGCATTGCTCGCTGTGTTTCTGTCATAAGTGAAAGTAAGTGCTCAATTTCACATTTAGACAGAATATAATAAATTTGAGAAATGAAATACTTTGAAAGTGGAAGATTGTGCATCTTAAATTTCGGAAATAGCAGTGACATATTTTCATATACCAAATATTGATTCAAGGAAATTCAGGGTTTTTAATGTTCTAAAAAGCAACAAGCTGAACAACAAACATAAATTTGGAAAAAAAGTTCAACTTGTATGCCACTGTTATATAGGGTTCTCACAAAAAACCACGATGTTCAAACACTGAATCACAAAGTGATTCTTGGTCAAGCACTCGAGGCGCTCATGTATAAACAAAGTAATGTGTTGCTCACATCCCCATCCCTTACACAACACTACCGGTTTCAGGCTGCTTGAACTCGTCAGGTGGAGACAGTAAGATCAGGTTCAGTGAGCCTTGAAACAGTGGAAAAGCGGTAAACAAAGTAAAACTTGTATGCCACTGTTATATAGGGTTCTTACAAAGAAACACGATGTTCAAACGCTGAATCACCAAGTGATTCTTGGTCAAGCACTCGAGGCGCTTATGGATAACCAAAGTAATGTGTTGCTCACATCCCCATCCCTTACACACAACTACCGGTTTTAGGCTGTTCGCTATCGTCAGGTGGAGACAGTAAGATCAAGTTCAATTAGCCTTGAAACTGTGGAAAGGCGGTAAACAAAGTTAAACTTGTATGCCACTGTTATGTAGGGCAAACAGCCTGAAACCGGTAGTTTTGTGTAAGGGACGGGGATGTGAGCAACACATTACGTAGATATATAAGTTTATAAAGTTTCGGAAAACGAATGATGCAATGAAAATTCGTCTAATTTCGTTTAAAATTCATGCAAGCTACTGGAGTGAGCGACGGTTGAAGGTAAATTGTTCCAAGTAAAACAGACACGGACGGAGTAAAAATAAATTCTACAATTCGGGCTGGAATGGCGTAGGACCAGCACATAATCATGATTCCGATATTTTCTCGTATCCCTCCGCGTGAATAAGTCCTGTAAGAGAAGGTTTGGGGTATGGGATGTTTGGTAAAGTAAGATAAGGTCTTCTCTGATTCGTCTATAGGGAAAGTCGAACAGATTCATTTAAGCTATCCTTTCTTTAGACGGCTTGTTTAGGATGCTCAGAACTTGTTTTGTTGAGCGGTGATAAATTCACTGCATAAGTGTAACATCTTCCTTGAGCCACGTAGACCATGACTGCACACCGTATTCCATGACTGGTCTCGAGTATGTATTCATGATCCTTGGGAATATATTGAGCGAAAATTTCCCAAATACCTGCTTCAGTAGATTTTGGGACACCCTCTTGATTTTGTAAAGGCAGTGGTTGTTTGAAGTGAATTTTTTTAACTGATGCCTATCCAGACACCCAATTTTGTTTCTATACTGCAATTTTCAAGTACATGTGGACCTATATGATATATGAACTTTACTCGATTCCCCACATTCATGAGCCTGCATTTGTTGAAGCTGAACGGCAGTTCGATCCTCAACGATCAGCTGTGAATCGTATCAACATCTTGTAACAGTCTTCTGGGCTACGGATGCAACGCCATATCTTTATGTCGTAGCAAATACCGAAATGTTACATAGAACCAATTTCGGTACTTCATAGACATAAACATGAAGGAGTATTGAACCAAGGACTTAACGTTTGGAAACTTCGCTAATTGCCGCAATTGGTTTTGATATGCACCATCAACACGTACCTGAGTAGTGCGATTTGTTAAGTAGTCATGTTGCCTATTCAACAAGTTTCCGGTTATACCAAGCCCTTCAGGATTCAGCGGTATTGGGGTCTGGTCAATACGATCAAATGCTTTAGAGATATCTAAGTAGCAGTTATGTTTTGCTTGCCCTTTATTTTTAGATTTTGTCCAATCATCAAGCGTTAGCAGTAAACTAGATAAACAAGAATAATCTCGTCTAAATTCATGCTGTTTCCTCAAAAGCAACTGATTATTTTCGAAATGTTTCGTTAGATCATCAACAATGAGGCGCTCAAGTAATTTGGAAATCACAGGTAACATAGTCACGGGTCCGTAATTAGGAACATCGGAGCGATTTTAACCTTTATAATTCGGAGAAATTGATCTGCGTTACCAATCTGCAGGAATCACTCCATTTGCCAGTGTTTATTTGAACAAGTATGTGAGTGGTTTGTATAGCAAATTCTCCCATTGCTTCAATTGTAGCGCGTTTTTTTCATCGTCCCCAGGAGACTTTCCGGTTTTAAGATTAAATAAAACTAGAAGAGCTTGTTTCGTTGTGACATTTATTTCATTCCTGACAACTGTTGTTGAAGTTGTTTGATTTGGGATGTTTATCTCATGTTCTCGCGGGTTAATTATAGATGAATAAAACGTGGCTTCAGATTCAGCGGTTTCTGATGCAGTTGTTGTTGGTCCAACTAACGTGCTCATGGACACAACTCCAAGTTTCACCTCAGCATGATCGTAAACCATACGATAAAGTGTTTTGGTGTTTGGCTCCAACATGTGTGATATCACGACTTGGAAGTACAACTTGTCTTCGGTGACAATTATTTACGTTTTTTTGTAGTAAACGGTATGTTTCCCAGGCCGCTGGTGATCGATTTTTCAGATTGTGTCGCCAAGCAATGTTTAGTACTTTTAACCATTTAGAATTTCTGCTTTTTAGTTTACATTCGAGATATTTTCTTGAGTTCCTAAATACAAATCTGGAGCTCACTTTGATCGAATTCTTAAGATTTGATATTAGTAACAATCAAAACACATGTATGTTGCTGGTTTCCAGTCGCCACTTAATCGTGTTTTTAAGAGCATCACTCAGAGCCATAGTTTGATCCGCCTAACTGTTATACTGGCATCATTTATTCTTACGGTTTCAAATAGATAGTCGAACTGGATGGCGATGTGATAGCTTAGTCTCAGTGGACTATGGTGAGCAATGTTATCAATTTCGTGTTTATTGCCTGTCAGAACAAGATCTAAGAGTGAAGGTTCATCGTTTCCGCGGTATCGGGTATTGAATGCAATGTGTTTATAAAGCGGAATATTGTCTAACAACTTACTAAACTCTCTAGCACTTTAGAAATTACTGGCAACAACCTAACTGGTCTATAGTTCGCAGCGTCAGATCGACTCCCGACCTTGTAGATTGGTGTGATGATGCCAGATTTCAATTCCACGGGAACGATACTATTTTCGAGCGAAATTTAGAACAACGTGCTGAGTGGACCACACAATGAGGATGCGCATCGTTTGAGAATAAAAAGAGTGATTCCATCTGCTCCTGGTGACTGCGGTATTCAAACGAAGAAATCTGAGCATGACACACTCATTGTTTATTGAGATTCCATTTAGTATTTCATTCGAAAAGCCGATCGAAAGCGGCGTAAGATGTACTGATTGCTTGGGGCTGAAACCTTTGCAGTAGTATCCTGCAAGAACTTCGACAGCCTCGAACGCAGTCGTAGTAAGACCAAGAGGTGTGCGTAGTGCTGATATTCCTGGCCTAATTTTTGACGTAGCGTTAACGATCTGGTACAGGACTTTCGGGTTTCGCTCCATTATGGTCAGTAGTCTTGTCTGATAAGACTGCTTGTCCTTGGTGATAAGAGAGGTGACCTTGTTTCTCAACAGACGATATGTTTCCCAAATATCTGGCATCGGATTCTGGACATAGTTTCTCCATGCATCGTTGCGTATCTTAATCCACTTCCTTGTGCGGCTTCTCAAAGTGAAGGTAAATCGTTTTTTCGCTGTCTTTGGCACAAATCTGGAATATAGGTTTATTTCATCACACAGCTTCTCTTTAAAGTTTACCCAAGAACGATGCACGTCCGTCGTGTCTGGTTTCCAGTCAGAAATCGTTCGAAGAGCATTGTAAAGAATTCCAATATCCCGTTGTAGTTTTGTTTTGTTAATGTCATTCATTCTCTCAGCTTGACAAACATAATCGAATAAGGATACCAGGTGGTCGCTAGAACCCAATGGAGTTTCGTAGCCGAGATTTACGACAGCGTGTTCCTCACTCGTTAGTATTAGATCCCGGACGGATGGCATGTTACCATCTCTATATCAAGTGTTATCAAATACGTCGTTATAAAAAGGAATATGGGAGATCAGTGCTTAAAACGCATCGTCGAGCGAATTCGTCGAGAGAGCGTTTTTCTTCATCAAGTTTGGAAGGTTGAAGTCTCCCATAAACAGGAGTGGCGTTTGAAATCTGGCAGCAAGAAGTCGAATTTTCTGGAATAGTTCAACATTGTGCGCGTCACTTGCGATTGGAGCCCGATATATCACGCCAACAATGCAATCATCTCCAGTTGTCAGCTTTATTGAGCACCACGGAGTATCCTGTACATGTAGGTCAATATCGTCAATTTTTCTGCAGGATAACTGTTGGTTGTAGTAAAGTGCTACGCCACCACCGCGTCCCGTACGGTCTTGACGGAGAAGAGACATTCCTTTCAATGCTAATTTATTGTCTGATAAATGAGGTTCAAACCATGTTTCGGTAATTGCAACTAAGTCCGGTTAGTGCTGTGTATATACGGTATCAAGCTCCTGTATTTTGTTTCTAAGACACTGCGCGTTTGCATAGAGACACTTTACGGTTTTATGGGTTAACAATGATGAACAATGTGAAAGACTAGTTTTAATTCAAAGCTGTGATATGTTTGGCCAAGATTGAGCGTTAGTATGCCCAAATTTAATCCAGTTCACACTATACAGCTGAGGCGTTGAAGTCGTTTCTAATTTTCCGACTTGACATGAGTCGGACACAGATCGTTTTTTGGAGAGCTAATTAAAATGACTTGACTTGGGCTTGTGAGTGGTATATTGTCTGCAGGATCTAGTTTATTTGTTTTCGGAGCACTCATTCTGACACCACTTGTTAGCTTGCGACTGTTTTGAGTTCATTGTGCTCGAATTAAATCAGCCATATTGCTAGTCAGGAAGGTGATTTTAAGCGGTCTGGGTCCATTCTCTTTGTATTGGATGGACTTGGGTATACTGAACGTATCTATTGCGACAGTTTCATATACATCGAAGGTTTCGGATATAAACTTTCATTGTTGTCGATCGTGTTTCTCTGTTTGATTCGGTGCTAGATTTTCAGGACACTCAGGAACACCAAGCAATACTAAACTTCTTGCTGATGCCCGATCGGAGGCTTTTGATTTTTGTTCCCACTATGGGAGATCAGCGAAAATACGGATTTTTGAGCAAGCAACACTCTTTAATAAGTATGAGTCTAATGGTATGTTTTCCAGGTCGTTTTCATTCTCCAATATCACCTTGAGCAATCTCGGATCACCCTGTTGGAGTGATTTCGGGTGTCGACTTAAACGAACTATAGCTGAGGGTTTAATGGAAACCAGGTTCATCATGTCACAGAGTCTGCTCCATTTGGCTAAATCGTATTGTTCGACTGTGAGCAAGCAATTGTCTTCCAGATGTTTTGTGACGCTGTTTGCCTCGAGGCGCTCCATCACTTTAGAGATCACCGGTAGTAGTGTTACTGGTCGATAGTTGGATACTTCGGAACGGTTTCCTCCTTTGTGGATGGGAGTAATGATGCCATTCTTCCAATCACATGGAACGAAACTTTGGGTTAAAGAGAGGTTAAACAATTCTGTGAGAGGCGTACACAAAGTATAAGCACAGTTTTTAAGTATCAACGGGGTAATTTCGTCGGCACCGGGAAACTTTCTCGTGTTGAGATTTATCAATGTGCGGAGGACACTCTCCGATGTAATAGTTAGTTGTTGTAAAACATTTTCGGGTTAGATGACGGGAATTAAGGAAGAGGTAACGGTGTTCCGTGGGCTGAAGACAGTGGAGAAGGAATGGGCTAGAACTTCGGCAGATTGCGATGCTGTGGTTGTCGTTCCATCACGTGTCTTTAGAGCAGCAACTCCTGGTTTCACGTTTGACCGGTTATTTATGATCTGGTAGAGAATTTCGGGGTTGGATTCCATTTTGTTGAGTAAATGATTTTGATCATTCAGTTTGTCATCAACAACAAGTTTGTTTACCTCATTCCTTAGCAAACAAAATGTCTCCCAACTCTCAAAAGTAGTATCATGTCGATGAGCTCGCCATGCAGCATTTTGCAAGGTCAACCATTTTCGTGTTCGGCTTCTCAGCCTAAATGTATATCCATTTTTTGCACCTTTGGAACAAGATGAGAGTGCATTTCAACGGCAAATTCAAGTTCGGTTATCATCCACTGCCACTGATTGTGCACGTTGTCGGACTTAAGACCAGGGTCTGTGGCGTTCATAAGAGTAGATTTAGGTTGTGAAAAGTCAATTTTTCTAATCACCTTGTTGATGTCACTTGTTCTGATTGCCTGACAAATATAGTGGAATTTAATAACTAAGTGGTCACTTAGTCCTATCAGAGCTTCATAAGTGAGACTTTCAAACACGTGCTCTTCATTTGTCACTATTAGGTCCAAGATAGACGGCGTGTCAGTACCACGAAATCGGATATTAAATAAATAAATGAATAAATGAATATTTTATTCTTGGAATTGCAAGGCATGCTAAGCATGATCGATAATTATCAAAGTTGTTTATATACATGAAGCATAAAAAATGAACAATAGTTATTAACATTTTCGAGGTCATACGTGCGGTGAATTTTTCGTTCGTTAAAATAGATAAGGTAAATGATTATCAATCAGTTTTACAGAAATTCAATATCTGAGCAGATATTGTATGGAAGGAAAATCGGGTGAGGGGAAAAATGACACGAAGAATACTAAAGAACGATGGACCGGAACATCGAAGATGTGAGGAATCTCGAAGAGTGGGATTTCTTCTAGCAACTGTTGAAATAAAGCATTTAAGGTATTTTCTGGACAAACTGAATTTCCCCTGAAGTTCGACAGATTAAAGTCTCTGATCAGTAGAAGTCTGCCGTGGTATCTGGTAGCCGCTCAGCGTATATTTGCAAGTAATGCTGAATTGTAGGCTTCGTCGGCTGAGGGCGAAAGGTAAATCACACCCACTATGCATTTTTCCCCTGCTGTTACATTCAGCGAACACCATAATGTGTCTTGCAGTTGTAAATCGTTATCAGTGATCTCTTGGCAGAGCAGTCTCCGAATGTGGTAAAGCGCAACACCACCTTCTCGAGTCAGGTGATCGCGACGAAGTAGAGACATACATTCAATGGCAACATCATTGTTTGTTAAAGTTGGATGAAACCATGTTTCAGTTACAGCAATCACGTCTGGCGAGTGTGTGGTAGTTAGTTCAGTCAATTCGTGTAGTTTGTTTGTCAAGCATTGGACATTCGTATACAAAAATTTGACAGTCGATGTTGACAGCAAAGACGGTTCATTTGAGCAGGTAATTTGAGTACGTGTCAAAGATGGTGTGTAAATTACATCACCGAGTGATGACGGGGTGTAAACCGAAGTTATTGGTCCGGCTTCTTTGGATGGTGAAACATGTGTCCGTCTCATTGGTCGCCGACGGCTTGAATCGACAATTAGTTTTCAGTGTGAATTGCTCAGTCCGACTCGATTTGAGCCGGACCTACGACGTTTTTTGATGCATTGATTTCCTCCATTTAGATGGAAACGCTGATATCCACTATCTCTAAACGGGAGATTGTTTGACTTGGTTTGGGTGAGCTATGTCTAACATCCTTGGGTAGTGTTCGTTTCTCTTTTGGCCATTCCCACCTTACTATTTCAGCCATAGCGCTGGTCAAAAACGTAATTTCCAGAGGTTTCGGTCCATCCCCCTTGTATTTTGGCGAAAAAGGAACTCGAAAAGTGTTCACAACAACGACATTAGAAATATCGAGAAAACACTTAATGTAGCGCCATTGTTTGGCGTCGTGCTCTACCGTTTCCTGATTCGATGCTCTAGACGTATTTCCTGGTACACCAAGTAGAACTATACTTCGCGATACCGTTTGTTCCCTGTCGTTCAAGCTGCCCTTTCTTTCCAACTATGGTACATCGGAATATATGCGGCAGTTCAATTCGGAATCTAACTTGAGTAGGTATGCATTCAGCAATACGTTCTCGATATCAGCCTCGCATTTTAGTGTTACCTTGAGCAAGCGAGGTTGACCAATGTGAGGTGAAGTTGAATTGCGGGTTAGACGAGTCACCTTTTCTGCGTTTACATGTTCAATTTTCATTAGGTGACAAAGTTCAGACCATTTATCGACATCGTGTTCCTGTTTGCTATCAAACAGGCTTTCTTGGGACTCGCTGACATTCGTACATATCACGTTTAGCGTGATGGGGTGTTCTTTTTTCGTATCGGAAAGTCAGGCGTTCTAAAATTAAAAACCTTCGAGGCTTGACTTCGTGAGTCGGGTACAGCAGTTTTAGACTGTACAGCTTAGGTAGACCGTAACAGCATATCTCTGTAAGAATTTCCTACTTCTGTAGTCGTTTTAGCTGATTCCAAAACGGAAATAACCCTGCTTTTTTGCTTTTTTGGCACACGAATAGCCTTAGTCTTAGATTCCTTCAATGATGGTTCCGAAATCGATGTATTGATATGATGGTTTACATCAGTGATCACTTGCGTACTTACATGATTTACCAACATTTCTACCACACGTCTAAGGCCCAACTTCAAACCCGCCATTCTATTTTCTATTTTGGATCCAAAATTATCGTTATAGTGCAATGATTTAGCTCTGCAACGAACACAGACATAGCATGCACCTGGAACCATTACATTATTTAATAATGCTATCGAGTCAGGGCTAAAGTACGGTCGCATTTACCATTGATTTTACATATACACAGAAAACACGCTATTACTTTACGCGCCATGGAACTCACAGGTTGTTCACATGCTTTGCACGTGACTTCGAACAATTCTGCGTGTCAAGATTCGTCCTATCAGCTGGGCCGGCCGTGACCATTGTTGCGTTCGCCGGATCCAGGCGATTGGCAATGGGGTCAAGTTGGTCCGATGTCGCTGTCACAGTTTGATCGATCGATTTTTTAGTCTGTATGTTGGTCTCGTGATGCGGTTAAACATGGTATTAGCCCGAAATGGGTTGTTCGGCTGTGTGACGGGTTTTTGTTCGACGTGTCGGGGTGGCTGTTTTGAAACACGTGATTTCGTCATGTATCAAATAATCCAATATAACTCGTTAACTACACAAGCTAGAACACAGAAACAAGTATCAAAATGCGTAGCTCGACGCGATCTTTGCAATGATAGCGAAAACCGTAGAATAGTTAGCGATTGAAAAACTTTTGCGCGCGTGAGCAAACTGTGAAAATTACGCCGATATGATAACTTTGCTGCTAATCCGTTAAAAAGAGCAAAACAAATAAATTCCGATAGATATGATCAAAAGTAGCATAGAAAGAAATCCAAGCAGATTCGGTGAAGATATGCGCAGAAGTGTCAGAGCAACAAAAAATGCGACTGCACAGTAGGAAAATACAATGAGTATGAACATACAATGAGTATGTGGTGCACTTAGCTGTCTAATATAAAGTTTCGATGCGCTTAACATATTGTCTCGTGAAATTAGTCTGCGGACATTTTATCAACGAATTTTTACCGTGTTCAACATATCTTTACGCAAGAACAATATTTTAAGGGGCTTAGGACCGATGTCAATATAATTCGTAGATTTGGGGGTGCGGAACGTGTCCGTCACAGGTACCTCATGCAAGCCAAGTATATCATGGATTATTCTCCATTGTAGCTCATAGTGTTTGCGCTGCACCACTTTACCAGTTGATTCATAAGATTCATTCATAATATTGATTCATAATATAATATGAAGCAGTATAAATGAGACCGATAGCATCGTTTTGAAAAATGTACAACGTACTTTTACCAAATCAATCAACGGATATAGCTCGAATCAATCATATAGAGAAAGATGTAAGCAGCTTAAGCTAGAACAACTATGGTTACGTAGAATCAATTACAAACTAATACTGTTCTTCAGAATAATGTCTTCTGATAATATAGATATAAATTCGTCTATTCGCTTCGGACAAGGTTCTAGATATAATCTAATAAATCAAGATAACCTAGTGGAATTACCTAGATCCTGTACGGAAGTTAAAAGTAACTTCTACCTAAATAAATATGCTAAACTCTGGAATATTCTTCCGAAAAACATAAAACTTTGTACCTCACTATGTGATTTTAAATCACATCTGAATTCATTCCTCACAGTTGAAAATTAATTGAAACTTCTCAACCTAGATGTCTCATTAGATGAACTATACAACCATGGCATTGCTGGATATTAACAGTGATATCAGTTTTCAAATTTCATAATGGACATTTACTCGGTCACTTAGTATTTATTTTCCAGATTACCTCTTCACATCCATGTGAAGAATTCCGGCTCACAAACGAGGCAACACTGCGACACCGAATCTTCTACGAACACCCACAAAAAGATATTCTCCATTCAAAACATATTTTGACAATAACAATGTGTTTCAACTAAACATTTTTGGAGATTCTGACACTTCGAGATTCCTCACATCTTCGATGTTCCGGTCCATCGTTCTTTGATATTCTTTTTCTTCTTTTTTAAAGTCGTAAGTTTTCACCTGTTGGCATACCTTTCAACCTCAAGAATGCTGACCGTTTCTCATCCAACACAGCAGTCATCCCAGAAGCTTTTGCTTCAAACCACTCGCTCGTTCGAGCTTTCTTCGGACCAGAAGTGGAAAGTGCGCTTCGGCATATGCAGCTTTTTATCGATTCCCAGTTTTCTGAAGTTGATTCGAGTTGGGTTCTCTTGCTGAATAAGGCATTGAAGGCTTTTGCAAATCGCGCAGTTAGATTAAGTTTGCACATGTGGATGACGTCTATTTTAGGCTTACCAGACAATTTAGTACGGTGAAATCTTTTGCACAGATCGATGAATGATCAGTGTCACAGTCTGAGCTTTGATGTGATCTGGTAAGAAGTACGCTTACTATATTAGTCGGCCTAACAAGAATAAGATCAATCTGATGCCAATGCTTAGAGCGAGGATGTTTCCAAGAGACCTCATGCTGTGATTTTGTTTGAAAGAAAGTGTTACTGACACAAAGACTGAACTGTGAGCACAATTCTAAAAGATGTTGTCCATTTTCCTTTAGTTTTACCTACACCGAACCTCCCAATACAGTTTTGCCAAGACTCCTAATCCGCACCAACTCTAGCATTGAAATCACCCAATACCACTACACAGTTTTTCTGTGGGTCGTTTTTCAGGACGGCTGTGAGGTTATGATAAAAAGCGTCTTCTACAGCAGGCGTCGCAGAGAGCGTCGGTGCATAAAAGTTTACAAATTAGTAGGAAGGGATTTACTACTAACGGTAATGCTCCGGCCGACATTCGTCCAACCCATGTTTGAAAGCATTTACTGTAGCTAGTTCTTGATGGAGTAAGTTCCACGCGTTGACTAAACGGATGCTAAAGAAGTGCATTCTCGATTCCAGCCTGATGTGCTGTTTACTCAGCTTAAGACTGCTCTGTCGTGTACTCACAAGAGGATAGAACCGAAAGAAGTCATTGAATTCGAGACAGCTTAATCCTCTGACAACTTGAAAGGTTTTTATAGAATACATGCCTATTCCTAAACGAGAATGCCCAAATGGTATGAGATGATTTTCATATTTGGTGCATGCCAAATCATAAATTATGCGAGAGGCCAGCTTTTATACCTAATTTAGCTCAACTATATCCTTTTGGTAATATAGCCTCCAAGTCTGAATACAGTATTCTAGATGCGGCCTTACAATTGCTTTGTAAGGGGGTAACAGCGTCTCAGATTTTCTGCAGTCGAAAACGTTACCTGTCGGTCCTTTGAGCCGCATCAGCGCAGTGGTCGGCTCACATTGAGTTCCCTAAGTACTAAGTAGATTTAACCCTACGACACTCCGTGTAGGCTAGGAACGTGGAGACAATCATGCTACCTGCCAGTGTAGAGATTAAGAGACTCTTCTCTAGGTTAAGGAGATGGTCCCACTTAACCGCCCATTTCGTTACAGATTCTAAGTCATTTCCCAGATCGGAAGTGTCTGCTCTACCGGTGTAAATGACAAGAAATTTGTGTAAAATTCCTTCTTATTTTTCTATTTAAACAAATTGATTTTTTTCTTAATTCTTCACGGTTTTACCTATTTGTGTATACATTTTTGATACTGTTCGATCCACTTGTACACATTTTTTGTTTTGTTGAACTAATTGATTTTGCTTGGCTGCCATTAAATTCCACATATTTTTGCACGTGGTATTTGGGCTCATTTTATTGTTTCAATTTGGACACCAATTTGTGTGTCATTTGTTGTTTGATACGGAATTTTGGACGACAACATTGGTAAATTAACTATTTTCTAGTTTTTATGCGTCAGGTCGTCATTTTCATTGAATCTATTATTGCTGGAGTTTTGACTCCATTGTACCGGTGCGTTCCGATATAATTGAGGTTTGTATACCATTATTATTGTAACTGTCATTAATTACAGTACCGTAGTAAACCCAAATCGTGGTTCTGAATTTGTCGAACTAGGGACGGGGATCTACGCGTTAACTAACGACATTGGTCGATACAGTACTCAATTTGGAACTGGATTTTGATTCTTCTCCAACTGGACGAGAAGTATTCGTTTTCTTCCCAAACTTGACGGGAAGCACTCAAATCGAATTGCCTAATTGGATACGGTCAATTGGATCGCCAATCCAGCGGAACGAGGATCAACTTGGACCCTCGTACATCTACTCATTTCTGTTCAAACATTGGTGACGTTCTTGCCTTTTTTATTTTTTGTTTCGCCATTTTTGATAATGCCACGTAAATCGAAACGTCTGAACACTACTGATAAGCTTGCCTGTAATGGTGATAGTGACACTGTTGGTTCCGCCTCGCGTAGCTCTTGTATATCATCTCGAGGTAGTCCTAATTTCGACTCTAAACATGGGCCGTCTGTGCGTGAGCTCGAATTAGAGAGAGATTTAGTGATTGCTAAGGAGACGATAGCTCGTTTGGGTGGATGCAGTGTCAACGACAACTATGTTGCTGAAGTTCCGGTTAATCGACATATTGAGTCGGAAGCGGTGAAGATGTCACAAAGGGTCGTCAACGATGTTGCTTCATTGCCTAGGGTAGAGTTATCTACATTTGATGGCAATTCGGTGGATTACTGGAAATTTATTCGGCAATTTGAGTGTTATATAGAATCGAAAACTTGCGATTCCGGACAGCGTTTGCTATATCTTATGTATTATTGCCGAGGCAATGCTCGAAAAGCGATTGATGCTTGTGTGATGCTGTCGCCTGAAAACGGGTATAAAAGAGCACGCAGCATCCTACAGGAAATGTTTGGCCTGCCTCATGTCGTTGCACGCTCGTTATTGACCGAGGTGTTGAGTGAAGCAGCCAAAGTAAGAAGCGATTCGGATAGTCTGTCAAACCTTGCTTTGAAGATGGAAAGTTGTCAGATTGCTTTAAAGCAAATGCGCTGTGAAGCAGACTTGAACTCTGTCACCACCTTGGAAGGATTGGTCAAATGTTTGCCGGCTGGACTACAACAGCAATGGGCTGACCTGGCAGATGCGATTGCCGCTGATGGGTCAGAAGTTGACTTTGCACGTTTATCCGAGTTTGTCTCCCGCAAAGCGAGAATCGCCAGGAGCAGGTTTGGCATGCTCATTAATGAGACTAAGCCATCAGAGAAATTGAAATTGTCCGAAGGACGGAGAGTGTACATGACCACAAGTTACTCCCCATCAATGCGAATAGAATGCTACCAGTGTAAAGGACCTCATCGAATAGAAAACTGCCCTGCATATCTGAAGGCTGATGTGAAAGACAGATGGGCTATTGCTAAGCAACACGGTATGTGCTACGTTTGCTTGAACCGGTCTCATAAAGCATGCGACTGCAAGGTGCCGACTGTTTGCTCCGTCGAAGGGTGTGGTAGACGTCACCATTCGTCTCTACATTATAATCGTATAAGTGAGCAACAAAAAACTATTAATTACAGTGCTACTGCTCTCAGTCCAGCAGTAAGCCTGGGTTACCTGACGGTAAAAATTGACACGCCTGTGGGGCTTGTTCCAGTCGTAGCGTTACTCGATAATGGCTCGGATACCACTCTGATCTCACAAAGATTTGTTGAAAAATTCGGTATGCCTAGTGTCGCAGTTGATGTGTCGATAACCTCGCTCGGTTTGCATCGAAAATTGAAAAGTTCAGTATTGAGTTTCAATGTACATTCCGTTGACGGGGATGAAGTAATTCATGTTGCCGAAGCCTACACGGTTTCCAAGTTACCTGAAGTAACAATGAATTCCCCGAATAGTATCATCGCAAGATATGATCATTTGAAGGATCTAGATTCTCGGAGAATATTGGACAAGAAATAACCTTGCTGATTGGATGTAACGTTCCGGAAGCGCATTGGGCGTTGGAACAGCGATTAGGAGGCAGGCGCCGTCCATTTGCAACGAAAACATTGTTGGGTTGGATTTTGCAAGGACCGGCATGCCAAGACTCGAAAAATGTCTTCAGTTTAAATTCTTCTACGGATGAAGGGTCCATCGATGAATGTATCAGGAGGCTATACAATACTGAATTTGCGGATATTGCCACAGAAGGCAAGGAACGATCGCGTGAGGATGAAGAAGCATTTTCTCTAGTAAAACGATCAAAGTTTATTGACGGTCACTTCCAGGTGCCGCTACCATGGAGGGGTGATAGACGTAAACTTACCGCAAATTATTGGATAGCGGAAAAGCGCTTGGGCTACTTGAGGCGTCGATTCGACCGTGACAGTGTGTTATTCGAACGCTACAACAGGATAATGGCACATCATTTGACTACTGGTTATATCGAAACCGTTCCGAGTAATGCAGATGAGAATCATGCTTGGTATTTGCCTCACCATCCTGTTTTCAATCCTAAGAAACCAGAGAAGCTTAGAATTGTGTTCGATTGTGCTGCTAAACACAACGGTGTATCGTTGAATGATGCCCTACTTCAAGGACCAAATCTGACAACGAATTTGATCGACGTGTTGATACGCTTCCGCTTACACGCCTATGCCGTCGCCGCTGATATCGAAGAAATGTTCTTACAGGTAAAGGTGCCAGAGAATGATAGAGATGCTCTTCGAATTCTCTGGTGGGACAAAAATGACATTTCGGGTCCCATTAAAAGGTTTCGGATGGACGTCATTCTTCGTCGATTCTCTAGTTGGAAACGGCTTGTACGCTCGATTGCATGGCTGATCCGTTTCAAGCGTTATGTTATTATCATGTTTGGTCCTGGCTCCAATGGATCTTTATCGGTAGGCAAGATCGGATTAGACGAATTCCGAAATGCCGAAGCAGAAATTATTCGATTGACGCAGCGGAATGTATTTGGTGATAAGGCGCTAAGTGAGCCATGCGAGTTCAATGTGTCATCATTGAAGAAGTTACGCCCATTTATTGATCAAGGTATTTGGAAAGTTGGTGGTCGATTGAGGCATTCTGATCTTGCAGATGAAAGCATTCATCCCATTATAATTCCTAAAAGGCATAATGTTACTGACCTATTGATTTTTGATGTTCATCTGCTCGAAGGACATTCTGGGCCAGCGCATACCCTCAGCGTCCTGCGCAGGAAATTTTGGCCGATCAGTGGGCTATCATGCGTGAAGCGAGCACTCGCGAAATGCTTAACCTGTAAACGGTTAGATGCCAGACCGGCAACTCAAGATGATCTGGTCAGGACTGTTGTTGTTCGCTCAAAAAATGGTTTGGTAACACGTGATATACGAAAATTTGTCTGCTGGAAGGAGCACAAGAGGAATGCTCGGAGTCTGGCGTGGCGGCGCAGATAGGGCTAGCTCAAACTTCTTAAAGGGAGAACGGCAGAACCTGAGGACGTGGTGGGACTTAGTCCGGCAAAATATTTCCCTATAAAAAGCCACATGTGTCCAATGATGGCGATGCGACGTGGCGTGTGTGACTCGCCACTAAATAGAGTCATTGCCATTCTGCTTTATTCAGGGTCGGGTAGTTAGGAAGGTGGAACCAATCAGTTTGTTCATTCAGAAGTTAGCTCTAGAAGGAATTTGGCGGGCGGTGTAAATGACAAAAATTTGTGTAAAATTCCTTCTTATTTTTCTATTTAAACAAATTGATTTTTTCTTAATTCTTCACGGTTTTACCTATTTGTGTATACATTTTTGATACTGTTAGATCCAATTGTACACATTTTTTTGTTTTGTTGAACTAATTGATTTTGCTTGGCTGCCATCAAATTCCACATTTTTTGCACGTGGTATTTGGGCTCATTTTATTGTTTCAATTTGGACACCAATTTGTGTCATTTGTTGTTTGATACAGAAATTTGGACGACAACATTGGTAAATTAACTATTTCTAGTTTTTATGCGTCAGGTCGTCATTTCCATCGAATCTATTATTGCTGGAGTTTTGACTCCATTGTACCGGTGCGTTCCGATATAACTGAGGTTTGTATACCATTATTATTGTAACTGTCATTAATTACAGTACCGTAGTAAACCCAAATCGTGGTTCTGAATTTGTCAAACTAGGGACGGGGGATCTACGCGTTAACTAACGACATTGGTCGAAACAACCGGCAATATTCACGTCATCTTTAAACATAAAACAGGGTAAGCACAGTTTCAGCTAGATCATTCCGTCCTACCCACCATTTTTGTTAGTTAGCAAACATATAACAAGGTAAGTGTAGTTGGTTAGTTAGATCATCATTACAGATGAGAAACAGCAACCGCCACAAGACTGAGTCCTGGGGAATCCCGTTCGTTCTATGTGCACTTGCGTAGTATGTATAATCCGAAATGACAGAAACAGAACGGTCACTAAGGAATGTGTGTATCTATCCCGGTAGGGCCCCTGACACCCCTATGGCTAAGAGTTTGAGTTGCAAGAGCATGTAATTGACTAAATCCTAAGCCTCACTAAGTCAAATGGAAGACTTCTTTCGCTATGCCATCATTCATCCTCTTAGTGACCTCGTTTAGAAAGCACAACAAATCGGTCAAACAACCTACATTTTAGGAATTCGTTTTATGAGGCTTCAGTAGAGAATATTTGGTTAGGTATCCACAAAGTTGGCCATTTACCAAACTTCGCATAATCTCACATAGTTCATTAGCAAGTCTGACCGGGCGGTAATTATTGACTGCCGAAGAGGCTCTTCCATTATAGAAAGACAATACATTTGCTATACTTCTGGCACTGTCTGATGGATGTTATAAAATGTTCTATGGTGGGCACAGCTAATCTACGAGCAGTCTGATAATTTCTAAATATATGTTATCTGGTCCTGCGGAATTGTTTCATGCTAGGTTGGACAATAAACGCTAAAAATTGTGTACGTTTAATGCAAACACGCTGCAGTGAGTTCACAATGGAATGTTGGCGCAGAAACTACCAAGTTATCATCTCGATTTTGCGCGCTTTAAAAAATGCGAGGGAAACAAATGAGCTTTTTCTAAGCTTGTAATGAGGGCAGAGCCATCGTCTCTTCTTGACGTACCTACATCTCTTCGTGTTGAGCCTTCAGATTAAACGTAGCTGTAGTATGGTTTCCGATTAGTATTGTCTTGTCGAGATAGTCTCGTTTTGAAAACTGCGGCATTGCGCGATTCCTTGTAACGGGCACAAGTTTCACATGAAAGAGAAAGCTTTTAAACCCAACATCTTGCGTCGCGGTGGAGTACTCTATGGGAGACTGAGGCTGACAACAATTAGATTTAACCATTTTTGCGAACGATAAGAGAGAAGAGAATCGATCCTTAAGTTGAAGGATGTTTTCCTTGATTTGCCCACACATCTTATCAACATAGACTATGTTTCACCACGAAAGTAGAGCTGCTGCGTGCAGTAGGTCAGCAGGCTCTATATTATGAAAGAATGGAGATAGCTTAAACGTGATGTACTAATTGACAACATAAACAAACATGCTAACACTACATGGTGGCAGTTTCCTAGTGGTGGTATGGAGACCAAATTTCGTATATCACAATCAGCAATTGAAATAACTTAGTGGAGAATAATTGGAAACTTCTTCTCTCCGAATCTGGCTGTTTCGTTAACGTGTTGGTGAAGTGCGTGGAAGTGTAGCCAGTCCAGAGATTTGTCCGCGATTCATTGAATTTGCGAGGTTTGTTACTCTCAGTTAATTTCGTGAATAATAATAGCACAGGGGTGTATTGTCTGTGACGTTAGTTACGCGTAGTCCAACCGTTTCTTATTTCGACAAATTCCAATCAACAATTGGGATATTCTACGTTCCTGTAATTAACAACAATTACAACAAAATTAACTATACAAACCTCAATTGTATAGGAACGTCACAGTAACAATGGAGCCAAGTACTCCAGAATCAAATTTAATTCGAACAAGTGACGACCTGATATAAAAATAAGAAGAATCGATTTACCAAAATGTCGTCCAAACTTTCTGTGCCAATCAAAAATGACACTCAAAATGGCGTCCAAATTCAAGCAAAATACTGAAGCCCAAAATGGCAACCAAATTCCGCAACAATGACCGACAATGGCAAAAACAATAAATTAAAACAAACATTTGACCGAAGGCGTGTGCAGGAAAGATTTACAATAACAGAAATAATTACAAAAAGGAAAGTTTTATATCAAAATACTGTAGGAAAATAAAACACAAGCAAAATCTATTTCACAATATTCAGGTATTGTAACTAGGTTCAAAATAAAAATAATGCTTGAAGGAAAGGAAGAATTTCCAACTACTTCGAACCTTACACCTCCGACCAAATTTTTTCTAGAACTTAACTGTACAACGATTGTTCGACGAATACCCTAACGAATTCAGAGCAGCAAATGACTTTATTTAGTGGCGAGTCACTTCAGCCACATTACATCACCATCATTGGATATTAGTAGCTCTTTATAGAGAATACCGTTGCCAACCGCAGACTCACCACATCCTCCGGTGATGCTTCTTGCCCTATTAAGGAGAGTTGTCCTGATCCTTACCAAATTCACTCACCTCTTCTTGTGACCCTTCTAACAAACATACTTTCCGAATATCACGCCGGATCACGCCATCCTTTGTTCGTATGCTGACCGTTCGTATCAAACCATCATCACTCACTTCCGCTGTCTCAATAATACCAAACGGCCACGACATTTTCGGCAATTCTTCAGACACAACCAATACTAAATCACCGGGAATCAAATTGCGACGTGTGTTGATCCATCGTTGTCGTTCTTGTGTTTGTGCGGTGAGAACACTTACATGATTAACAACTGTCGAACAATCGGTTGGTCCCTGTAGCACCCATCCAAGTAACGTCTTGGTAGCGAACGGCTGCTTTCAACCTTTTAAACGTTGTTCAAGCACCCAATGCGCTTCTGGTACGTTACAGAAAATAAGCAAAGTTATTTCTCTCCCTACATTCTCTGAAAACTTCAGATCTTTCAAATGTGCATACCTCGTGGTAATCATATTTGGAGATTTCAGCACTGCTTCAGGTAACTTTGAAACCGTGTAAGCTTCGGCAACATGAATTATTTCATCACTGTCAACCGAATGCACATCGAAACTAAACAACGAACTTTTCAACTTTCGATGGAGACCAAGTGTTGCTATCGACACATTAACTGGCTCACTAGGCATACAAAATTTCTCAACAAAACTCTGCGAGATCGAAGTTGTATCAGAGCCATTATCAAGTGAAGCCACGACTGGAACAAGTCCAACTGGCGTGTAAATGTTCACTGTCAGGTAGCCTAAGCTTACTGCTGTACTGAGAGCAGTAACACTGCAGTTTATACTTTTCAGTTGCTCATTAGGACGATCAAAATGCAGCGAACAATGATGTCGTCTACTACAACCTTCAACTGAACAAGTATTCGTAATCTTGCAATTGAATGCCCAGTGAGACCGGAATAAGCAAACGTAACATATTCCATGCTGCTTAGCCATATTCCATCTGGCTTTTACGTCAGCCTCCTGATAAACAGGACAATGTTCTATCTTATGAGGTCCTCTACATTGAAAGCATTTAACTAGCATTGGCCTCGGTTTCCTTGTAGTCATTAGCACCCTCCTTCCTTCTGGCATTCTTGGTTCCTCCGATGGCTTTGAAGAGACAGATGTTCTATCTATAAGCATGCCAAATCTGCTTCTGGCAATTCTCGCTCTCCGAGATACGAACTCGGTCAGACTGGCAAAATCAACTTCTGACCCGTCAGCAAGCATTGTATTCGCTGCGTCAGCCCACCGCTGTTGCAACGCAACAGGTAAGCATTTCAGTAATCCTTCCAAAGTTGTGACTGAATTCAAATCAGCGTCACACTTCATTTGCTTCAATGGGATTTGGCAATTTCCCATTTTTATGGCCAAATCAGACAAACCATCGACTTTGTTGGAAAGTCCTCTGGCTTCATCAAGCAACTCCTCCAATGTTGAACTGGCAATTACATGCGGTAGCTCAAACAAATCTTTCGAAATCATCTTTGCCCGCGTATAACCCTCAGTGGGCTGTAGCATTACACATGCATCAATTGCTTTTCGAGCCTTGCCCCGACAATAATACATCAAATACAACAGTCGCTGGCCCGAGTCCATAAGCTTCGACTCAATTTAACATTCAAACTGCTTCAGGAACTTCCAATAGTCTATTGGATTACCGTCAAAGTAGAATAATTCTACTCCAGGCAATCCGATAATCATGTTCATCACTGGTTGCAAATAGCTTACCGTCGAGTCGAACCCTTCAGTTTTGCTGCTTGTACCGGCGATCAAGTTTTCTTCTTCGGCGACTACTCGTCGTTCCTTTGTCAAGCGCTCTATCGTTGATGAAGCAGCATCTAAATCGCGCTTTGATTGCAACACTAGTTGAGAACTCGCAAAGCTATCTCTATCATCATCGTTTTTCTTAGAAGATATCTTAGAAGATATCTTAGGCATAATAAATGAAACAATATACAACAATGTTCCAAAACGACAATATATAAATAAAAAGGGGACGTCACCAAAGTTGTGAACAGGGATTGACTGTCAAATGATCAATGTCACGACGATCGGGGAGTTCTTCGCCAATTTTGCTCAAAATAGCTTCAATTAAACGAACCAAAATGCGTATTTTCTCCGGTTGAGACAAATACTGTACACGTCAGAAGACAGGTTGTGATGCGAATCCAATTGAAACGATCCAACTTGAGCACAGAAACCGAATTGATGCAATTCACGAATTGAGTACTTCTCGCCAAGTTCGAAAAGAATCAAATTCCAAATTAAGTACTCCCAAAAATAAATACTGTATTGTCTGTGACGTGAGTTACGCGTAGTCCAACCGTTTTCTATTTCGACAGATTCAAATCAACGATTGGGATATTCTACGTTACTGTAATTAACAACAATTACAACAAAATTAACTATACAAACCTTAATTGTATCGGAACGTCACAGCAACAATGGAGCCAAGTACTCCAGAATCAAATTCAATTAAAACAAAATACGACCTGATATAAAAATAAGAAGAATCGATTTACCAAAATGTCGTCCAAACTTTTTGTGACAATCAAAAATGTCACTCAAAATAGCGTCCAAATTCAAGCAAAATACTGAAGCTTAAAATGGCAAGCATATTTCGCAACAACGACCGACAATGGCAGAAACAATAAATTAAAACAAACATTTGACCGAAGGCGTGTACAGAAAAGATTTACAATAACAGAAATAATTAAAAAAGAAAAGTTTTATATCAAAATACTGTAGGAAAATAAAACACAGACAAAATCTATTTCACAAAATTCAGGTATTGTAACTAGGTTCAAATTAAAAGAAATGTTTAAGGGAAAGGAAGAATTCCAAACAACTTTGAACCTTACAAGGGGCTATGGTCAAATGAGATGAACGTTCAATTTGCAAAGGAGCATGATCTTACACACAAGTGTTCGGACACGGTAGACGCAGCTTAACACTATACGCGTACATCTATTCATCAGCGAGGCAGATATTATTTGCACATTCGTCATATAAAAAGAAATAAAAAAATAACATGATCAATAATTTGTAGTGCCTCTCCTGCTAGCTTACCAAGAGTTGGATCGCTTCTCACGACGAAAAACATTCCAGCTATTGCAGCCAGTATATGGTCATCATGAGACAATTATGATTCCGTGACACTTACAATTTTGTAGAGGGTGTCGTCAAATATAGAAAGGGGCACAGCCCATTTATTTATAATGCTACAAGCGTTAATGTTAATCAGGAGAGCACTATTACATGAGTCTGACTCGCATGGTTAGGACTACGTTAGACCTAGACTTGCTGAAGTACGGTCACCTTTTTTGGCTCTCACACATTTGGTCATATCTTCACTGATTCTCCACGGATTTATACCTTAACAAAAATTCCGTGTTAATTTGGACCACAGTTATCGTAATACATACGTTTTGATCTTGTCAGCTGACCAACATCAAGGTTACCGTTTCGATGTAAATACCTCAGTTGGCTATCTTGCGCAAAAAGTTTTTCCACGGATAACTATCATACGGGTTTTGCGATCATTGCAAAGATCGCATCAAGCTACGCATTTTGATACGTGACTCCGTGTAATAAATTGTGCGATTACAGAGTTATCGTAAAAGATTTGCGAATGAAGGAATCACGAGTTCCAAAGCAGCCACATTGACCCGTCGATCGAGCGCCTATCACACCACCGAACAACCCATTTCAGGCAACCAACGTGTTCGATCGCATCACGCGATTCAACATAAAGACAAACAAATCGATTGATCAAGCGTTGGCAGCGAGGATTATTCAACCGACAGAGACGTGGAACCAAGTTGAACTCTGCGCCAAGTGCCAAGATACAATATGCAGTGAGAGTGCTTCTGTTAAATGTAACTTTTGTGATTTACACCTGCACGTGACCTGTGATCAGATTTAACTGAAGAGCGTTTAAGATTTGTGAACCCTAATGTCTATACATCTGTTTGTTATTTCTGTATTGGCAGTAGAAATTCAAGTATAAATGACCATTGCAAGAGTATATATTCATCTGTTTGAAAAGTGCTTAACAAAATAGAGTGTAGATTGTCGCAACTGAAAGTGAAGCTTGCACAAATGAAGAATTTTATAGAGCCATTAATTAAAAAAAGAATAAGCTTAACTTTACTGTAGAATGTTTTACCCTAACGTACGCTTATCTTATGTTATGCTTGCATTCCGATAACAAATCAACACAATACACAAAATTGCTGTTAAACACAAGAGTGTACTGGTGAAGCTAATTGTGTCAAATACAAAATATCACCGTTGGCTGATAAAATACCACCCCTCCTTTTAGAAAAATTCACTTATGTTATATTCTAACCCCACTGAACCTGTCACTGAGTTTTAGAAAGGTTTCTATTGACTGGAAAATTGAATTAATCACTCTGATAAATGAAGGCAGGAACCGATACAATGTGTCTAACTACCGACAAGCCGGTGGTCTCTAAACTTCTCGAATATTTGAAACAAAACGAGCTTATTTTCATCGTACAGCCATCTAAGGTCTCGATTCATTGATGGGAGTTGTTCCTTGAATATTGATTGAATAGAGGTACATATCTATATTAAAAATTAAAATTTCGAAGCTGCAATCAAAATTGGAAAACCGTTTTTCGAAGCCTAGATAATTTGGATTTTTTTATCACATGATAAAATGTAATACAATTTGATGAAGCTATGGATTAAGTTAGTTTTTGACCGAAAAACTCGAAAATACAGGTGCATCCCATTCTTGTGGCACTCCATCTAGCTTCACGGATTCATGCTCATCGCTGGAAGATCCGACGGGAGATGGCTGAGTAAAAGTACGATTGTTGAACAAGAATTTTTGTTACATTAGTTTCAAATCAGGTTGAATATTGGGGTGAATATTGGTGAATAGAAACCCTTGTCGTTTTTCCCAGTCGCGGCTACAAAAACTGAGACCGGAGGACGGCCTGGAAAACACTCGAGGTATAATCATATACGACGAGAATACCAAAAACAATGAACCAACTTTGGAAGTGGGGGGCGTTCCTTTAAAGCTTTTCAACGACAGAATTCCTGGACGCGCGATTGGCATATCAGCCATTTACAGTCCTGTGCCGACTGGACTGCCTTGAACTGAACCGATCAAATTCGGGAATCATTTTGTATATTATCTCATGATCTTAGATGTGTTAAATGATGCTTAATTTCGGGGGATGTGAGCAACACATTACTTTGATGCCTAATTCACTTATATTTATCGTGATTCGACAACGTTTCGAAGATTAAGATTTTGGCAAGCTATTCAACGGAGTGCAATCTTATAAGAGCGTATGAGTATGATATATAATAGTTCTAAAACCGTGTAAATTTTATGTGCTCTTTATATTTAACGCCATACAATATTTTGTTCTCCATTCTATATGTTTACTTATGGCGCAAATTATTACGATAAACTTTCTAGTTCTTTGAAGTATAGCCACGTCAAGTTTTACATTACCATCCATAGGTATAGTCAATTGTTGTGAAGTGAAAGTCAATTGTTGTTGCGAAGCTGAGTAACAAGAGAATAATCATCCTTAAGATTCGCTTGTCTGCTTTGTATTTATCTTCCGGATCTTTCAACAACCTGCACGTAAAGAAATCTGGCCTAAAACAGATCTCATGCCACCTCGCTGAATGGACCAAGAAAACCTTCGATTCCATCTCGACTCACATTTGGAACAACTACTACTGAGTATTTTGACCATCCATCCACTCTGCGAATTTCCGAATCCACAGAGATTACTATCAGCCGAAATTCAGTATTATTCAAAGCATTCATTTTCCCCTCATAATATTTTTATTAGAAAAATAAATGATCACAAATTGATTCTCTGTGTAAAAGGATTATCAGCAGCTCATCTTCACTGTTATTCAAACAGAAAAATTGCATCTGTATATTTGACATTAAAAATATAATCGCGTTCGTACATATATTACTTTGGTTGTACAAACATTTTGGTGAACAGTGTTGGTGTTCAGCAAACCTTGAATATCCGAGAATGAATCATTTATTTATTTATTTATTTAAAAACATAAAGCAACTTACATCAAATAACGCTAATTTTTTTTACGCTGACGGTGTCAGGTCGAAAATAATGATACCGACCATTCTAACACTAATGTCTATATAATAATGTCATTAATTTGGTTGAAATTTAAAAGAAGTAACGGAGATTTGCCAACGCTACTCTTATGAATTAATTGCATCCATGATTGAAATATTTTCAGTTATCAAAAAGCGAAGATACTTTTGCTAGTGGATCTGAATATGTATGTCTAAATATAACACAAATTGAGTGTCCTTACTGCATACAGCCAAATGGAATTCTTGAATCTTTTCTTAGATTCCAACCAGCATCAGTAAAATCTAAGTTTTCGGTTTTTGTGAGATTTTACTACTGTCCATCGCCTTTCAATCGATCTGACATGCAACATGCATTTACCTCCTTACCTATCAGTGATGAACAATGTTCCACTATTACATCTTAAGTAAAGACGCCTGTTCTTCCTAAGAAACAATCATGGAATTACGGGTGTTTACCATCAAACTTCCGACAGAATAACAACATTCCTTTCGAGTTGATTGACTATCGCAATGTGATAAATATATTGATTCTAATATTGTGTAATTTAATTAAACGTTTTAAGGCAAGACAGAGGGTGTTGGCACGTGAGCACTTTTTAATTAATCGTCTGGTCAACCACTGGAATGATCTTTCAGATGGTACAATAAATCTCTCTAATGTATTAAGATTTATGAGGGATTTAGAAGCAAATTGGCATAACTTATTTTTAAATATACTCCATTGAAATGGAATGATGAAGAGAACCCTTACAATACATTCCTTAAATCTGGGAACAAAAGCGTGTAAAACATGCGAACTGTATACACAATGTTCGAGTTCTGGGTGCTTAATTTCATACCGTCAACGAAAATCTGTGCAGGTGATTGGCTTTTAACCACAGTCAGCACAGGTTACCTTGAACTCGAACTTAAGGGTCATAGTCATAGCGCGCGTTACGGCTTGTTAAATTATATCGCGCTGATACGCGTTTTGAATTTCAGTATTATATGGTTGAAAAGTGAACTCATGTTATAATTAAACCTGAAATTTTTATGGAAATTTTATAATAATTCAGATACACTTTGAAGTTTTCGAATTATTATCGTGCTATTTCTTCGGTTTTATTATTTATGAATTTTAATTTTGTTTCAATTCGTAATTTGTACAGTCTTATATCATCTTAATTTGTTAAATTAGACATTATCGTTTCGTTTTGATTGCCGATAACGCCATATTGATTTATGGAATTCCTTTTATTGTTATCACTCACATTCCATCGATTTTCTATTCGTCAACGCTATCTACTACACAATCATGAAACGGAACATGTTGCAGCATTTTAACCAAAATTATTATTGTGTTGCTTTTTTACGTAATTAATAAGATTAATCGGAAACAGCTGAGATATTCTATGAGGGCAATAAGCAATATTCTGTGATGTTCAACAAGTGGCATTTATTTTAATTAAATTTTAATTTCTAATATGTTTTGCTTGCTAAATCAATGCATCTTTCGTCATGAAATTTCTTTGGTTTCGAGTTAAGTCGTTGACCAAAGGCAACAAAAATACTTTTAATTTTAAATAAGAAAATTTTGTCACATTTTTGCATTTATTTGCTAGTTTTGATTATTTCACGTTTTCCACAATGTTTTATTAAATGTTTGTTTTAAGATGAGATTTTCCTGCCCAATAGCGGTCCTTTCTTCTGCATATCATATCCTTCCCTACTTACTTTGTAATCACGGTTATATATATCCCAGTGTAGCATAGAGCATGAATGAACTATCAGTTAACCATCAATCAATATCAATTGAGAACCCATAATATGTGTTCTGTTTACTAGACAGACTGTGATGTTGATTCAGTGAATAAACTAGATTACTAGCGGTTGTCTTCATCTCGTACTCACTAGGGGGCTAGCACTGTTTTCAGATATAACAAATTTTATGGTTCGGATATGAATTTTAATAATAATTATGCAAGGATGAATCAGCCAACTGTAATTTGAACATTTATTACAACGACTCACATCTCATACGATCTATATCTAATATTTTGTACGATGGACCGACAGACTACTACAAGTCATTAACGAATTACATCATCAGCCAGATGATGGAGTGGCATTCGCATCCTGGTACAAAGATGCGAAAACGTGTTCACGTTTGATTTTGCTAAGATAGATGAGGAGATCCGTACATGAACGTTGTTACCGATGTTTTGGATAGTTGAACATGAAGAATACTGTAATTACATTTTTTCAAGGAGTCCGAAAGAATTCAGTATGGCACAAACCATATAGTACATTTTCAGCAGTTTGCTGAACGTTCGTTCATGTTCAGTATCGAATATAATTGAATGCCAAACACCAAATGTGTAAATAAGGTTATCATAACATACACCGGCAGGGTAAAGCAGCAACTTAAACCGTTCAAATTTAAAAATATTATATATCATGCGGTGAAAAAGCTGAAGTTTGATTGTGGGTAAAAGTTTCCCAGTGAAACAGAGTTGCGATCAAATACTATCCCAATATAAAATTACAAAGTATCAGTTAAGAATGCCAAAGTTTGCGTAAAATCAAACATTCTAAGATGATAAAACAGCATATATTGCATTCAGTCTCAAATGTAAACGCCATTCAATCTAGCAGGTGAATCAGATCAGAATTACCCAGTAACGAAATGCGCGAGAAAATACACGGAAAATACACGCATGTTGATAGTGCAAAATTTCTTAATATGGATATTTTTGCGGATAAAAACACCACAAATGTGAATCTGTGGTCATATAGAAAAATTGTAACAAAACGCGTTCGAAGTTCATGGCTGATAAATTTTAAGATACCACGAAAGAGAATCTGGTATTCACAATTCTCCGTTCAAACTTTGTGACACTTTTGAAATGCATAAGCATTTAAATCAACGGAAATCTGATTAGACTAAATCTAGATTCGGCCTATGATATAACAATGATATCCATTGGAACATGGCAACGATTAATATGTCCGAAATTTGCAGAAACAGCTCATATTGGCATATCAGAATCTGGTTAACAGTTCAGCTTTCTCGGTAATCTGCAATTCAACTTTTTATTTCATGGTATTCACTCTAGTGGTTATTGTTATATTGCCTGACTCAATTTATGGAACTCATTTTGAATCGACGGGATCAATAAACTCGATTTATGGAAATTTCCCATTTATGATAGTTGTGATCCATCCATTGTAAATAACTTTTTGTTCTGATTGGAATGTTTCATTGAGTGACAATCTACCAGCATTATTGTTATTTCGCTTATGGATTTATTCGACTCTTTGATCGCTAGCGAGGTCTCCTGATTTATAGGTGGAAGGAATATGAGTACCCCAAAAACTGAAACTTCAAGCATTTTCCTTACAGATTTCGCGCGTTTTCCTGCCAATCTAAGTCTTGTAAACTTCATTTGAACTCTCGATTACAATGTCATTACAATTGAAAATGCTCACGTTGGTCAGACGTAACCTTACATTTTTTCTGACCATGGTCTGTATTCTCATTGGGATTGGAGTCGGTGCTATCATGCGCGTATTCAACGCACCCGATGTTGCAACCTTATACGTTGGTAAGGCTGGAATACCGATTTATTAATTTCAGGATTACTTGGAGAATTGTTCATGCGAGCTCTCAACTTTTCCGTATTGCCTCTGTTGTCCTGCAATATAATCGCAGGTGAGTTTATTTTCTGTTCCTAATTGGCACAGTCACGGCAAAAATTAACCCGTCCAAGCAAGGTGTGGCAGCCCTTTTTTCTCTAGGCTACTGCGTTACAATGAATCTGCTTGGTTCCTTCATTGGCCTGGTGTCTACGTTGTTGGTCAAACCAGGTAATGTTTCGTACACAATGCAATCATTTAATTAGGCAACGGGCTAACCAGTTTAACCGTGCAGAACAATACGCTGAAAAAAGCTCAGACGCAACTCGCTTTGGTTGATGTTTTTCCGGATTTCTTAAGGTACTGGTTATATCAATTTCAATTATCGCATATATAACCAAGTTATAAAGACAAGCTAGTATATATACTAGCTTGTCATTTTAATTTGGTTCAGGTAAATGACCATCTGTCGTTAATTGATTCGTTCGATTTTAAAAGTATGATTGTTATCGCTTCAGCCATTCTATAAAGGTATCAGCTAAGTCCTCATGGCACGTTGTTAGGAATGTGTAAACAACAAAAAACTAATCCTCAGATTTTATTCGGTGGCCTATGGTGTCCTTATATTTGTTGTCCAAGTTTGCGCGTCCTACGGCCGATGTATCCCGCACCACATGAGAAATCGTAAATGCACATTGAGTTTGCTTGAAGAGGTAGCTGGTAATTAATTTGTTGTCTGATTACCTTTCCCAGAATTAAACATTCTCCCAATTATCTGTTCCATCCTTAATGGTCGGAGAGTCAAAATAGACATCATCCTGGAAGGCCTTAGGCGCATGTTCCTTTCTCTGAAGCTTGATGGATAGCCATTTTCGTTTGAGCAACCTTCAGCAAAGCACGTTATTCAGCCAAATTATTTTCAGAAGATATCTGAGTCGCTCGTGTAAGCAGGCTGTTTACCAAGTTTATTTTCAACTTTCGCTGGTACCGCGCTCATGAAGTTTGCATACTGTCCAGCCCATGGTTCCTCATCAAGCGCCATCGAAAGTAAGGCGCGTGATCATTCGAACGCCTCCAGTAGCAGCATCGGAGAAGTCGTATCTTCAACTTGATTTTGGGAAAAGTACCTCTATCGAGTTCCTAACCCATAAGCTAGAGCCGATAGTTAAAATAACGTTCACTTCTGGTAAAGTGGAATCAACGTTGAACAAATAACAGGCAATCAGAGAGCAACTTAATCAAAAGCCCCCTCGTCAGGCAACCTCAATTTACATCATCATCATGGGCAGCAATACACTAGTAGAATGTGCCAAATTTCTAATTGCCATGCAGTTATGTAAAATAAATTCTAAAATATGAAAACAGCCACGAAACCTGTAGAATACTAAGCACAAACAAACTGAGTTGAGGTGCATACATTTCGAATGGAATGGGTATTAATTCAATTTTTGTGAATTAGTTGAGTGACATTAGCATGAGGGCTTCCCTAATGATTTTACTGTCATACACCATAACATGCTGTAGTATTTGAATAATCCCCGTCACTCCACTTTACAAATGCACCTGTTTCTAGGATGGTGAAAATCTCGATTCTAGGCTATCGCGGGTCATCGTGTGAAGTATGAGGATGCGATTCCTTTGTGTGTTTGATCCAAATCGATTCATCACAATCTCTTTTGACAAGCACATTTCACCGTTGATCTTATATAATTGTCAAAGAATAGTGAAAATACTTACCCATATATCAAACCACGTACTATAATTGCAATATTATTTGCCCTACACATGCATGCTAGTTTTCCGACAAATAAATAAAACACGATTCCCAGGCACCTTAAAAAACACATGTTGGCATAACTCTCTGAATGATGTTTCTTTAATCGAGTAATGCTAACTCCAATCGATATGAAGCTATGGCACAGCTGCGGATTTATTAATAATCGTCTTTAAATATTTTTTTTCATTTTTTGTAATATTAATGTTATTCTACGTCATACCTTATTCTAGGTCATACGTTCTTTCGGTATCTTTCGTTCGCTATCTATTTTACCTCAACTTCGTATCATATTTTCTGGCTTGTTTCTTAAGGCTTCAATTATTCTCTAAATATCTAATAATACGCACGTATTCATTACAAATTGTGTTAGATTACATGGTTTTCTAAAGTTGCGAGCCATCGATTAGATTTCAAATGCTCACTTATTCTAGACTCAATCATTCGTTTATCTGTGCTATGCTTTCGTCATAAATTTGCATATTTTAATCAATCTGAATTGTGTCGATTCTCTGGAATCTATAGTTGAATTAGCTCTAGGATAGCAAGGTATATGAAAATTTTCGAGACCGATCGGGTGTTCATAATCATGAAAAGATGCAATGATTATGGACTCCCGATCGGTCTCGAATATTTTCCAATACCTTACAACGAATCGGTTACAGCAAATTTTTGGTAACGTTTCGCTCCTGAAAACAGAAGCTTCGTCAGAGCAAGGGTGTCGGTACGAACAGTGTTCAGGTTTAAATGGCATTTTCTTGACCAATCCTGATTTCTCTTAGCTAGACAGGGGAGATCAAGATAATTAATCATACCACATAAATGCTGTGTTCATCCCTAAATTGTTTATTAAGTCTACAGGTGTGAACAGCGTCTGCTAACACACTGCTTACGTAATCCATGTGCACTTTAGGTGTTATGCGCGTTAATCCTTATCCGCTGCAGAACCGAACGCCAGATTGTTGAGATATCCGCCCCATCTACCTTGTTCACCGCATTCGCCCCAGCCTTTGTTATTCCAACAGCCTCCCTATAAGATTTCACACCCCGTCTTATCACTTCCACGTTATCAAGATCTACGATGTGACCAGTGTCTAGCACGTGTTCAGCTAGGGCAGAATTCCGAATCAGCGATTTTTATTTACTGGGATTGCTAGGTTGCTTTCATACTCGTTTGTCCAATGTAAACCCCCGCGCAACCCTTGCATTTGATTTTGTAGATGCAATTGGTCGCACAACCTAAAGGAGTCTTATCTTTGAGATGCATTAATACGGAGCGGAGTTCTACCTCCCTTATGTGTTACTCTACTACCTGCGTTATTCAAAATTCGACTTATTCCTTCGGAGACGCTTTTGACATATGGTAGAGATACCGTAGCTCGCCAAACTTTTTCTGTTTTCGGTTGCGGATGTCTAACTTGGCTCAGTTGACGCTTAATTAAGCTCTTAGGGTAACCATTATTTGCTAGTCTACGACTGACTTCTTGATGAGCTCGTCTCTTATCGGCATCATCGCTGAAGAGGTGGTCAACCTTGTAGAATAGCAATTTTTCTACGGACTGAAATACCCTTTTATGATGCGCAGATTTGAATCTCAAAATGGCATCTGGTACGAACAGCCGAAACGGAAGCGAAATGGTATAATCATCGCATCTACAATCTGAGCTGCCAGTAGAATATAATCATACCAAGGGACTTGGTGGTTAAACCTCTAGATAATTCTCGGAAGGCTTCCGAAAACGCTGTTCGTACCTGCACACAAAATAAACAATTTAAGGATTAACGCAGCATCTCGCCCGTCTATCTTAAAAGAACTCATTATTGGTCAAGAAAATTTTTTAAACCTGAACACTGTTCGTACCGACACCCTTGGTCTGACGAAGCTTCTGTGTTCAGAAGCGAAACGTTACCAAAAAACTTGCTATAACCGATTCATTGTAAACTTTCTTTGTGATGACGCAACTTCCTTTGGATTTGTTCAAATAATCTGTTGATGATTTCATCGCAAAAATTCTAGTCAAATCTGCAACCACAACTAAGTTATTAGGCGCGCAAGCTGAATCAACCTGTCAAAATTAGTTCTTTTTGGAATTTTTGGCCCAGCCTCAATATTCACCAGTCGGAGTCAATTCATGAATTTTAGCCAGAAAATGACCAATTTTCTGTTGAGGTTAAACGGCCCTAACTCTAATAAAATACTATTTGCTTGCAGGAATGTTGTTCCTGATAACATACTCAAGACACTCTTATATTCCGTAAGTCAGCATTTTTTGATATTATATGCCTTATTGGTATAATTGCTAGCCGTTGTTTCTTTACTCTTTCTTCATTTGGTTTCATCGTTGATTCTGATCAACATTGGGATTTATTTGCAGTCGATTGAATTTATTCGTTTATCTAGAGTACGACTACTTTTGATATGGAATTCCTCCTTCAAAAATTGAAGACCACTTTTTATCTATTGCTTTATGGAATCAATATTTTTCACCAGAGTAAATTGGTGATTGTTAGTCGACTAGCTTTCCTTCTAATATTGAATACCGCCTATCCATGGTAATCTGTATCCGCTGATTTAACTCTGTGGCTGGGTTCAAGGTTGTTTAGTGACAAACTGACGGTTTTCGAAACTGAAATCTAACTTAGTTGAACTCTGATTTTATTTATACCAAAACCATGGAAATAGCATGTGGTCATGAACGACAATGTGGGGCTCGCTCATGATTTAAGAACAATCACCAATGCGTGATGAAGAAGGTGGCTGGTTCCTTCCTGTTAGCAGTGCACTGAAGAAAGAGAAATGCGTTAAAATGTTTTCTAATATACAGAATTTATTTGATTATCCACGTCGGTCGTCTCCGAGGCGATTTGATTCTGGTTTACAATATTTTGAATACTGAAAATCACCCTCTACAATGCTTATTGAATCTACGGAGCTCACATAATACAAGAGCTCACACATTTACTCTAACTGTCCCTCACTCGAGACTAAACTGCAGACGACATTTTTTGCCGTGCGAGTTTGTTTTACTTGGAACAATCTGCCAGATAATGTTGTGAACTCACCAAACCAGCAAACTTTCAAGAGAAGCCTTGATGCCTATTTGACCCTAAACCCGTGCATTGAAGAAAACTATACATCTTAACACCATACACCTACATTTGTTATCCCACCAATCGAAAACAATTTCTGCCCTTTGGATATTTACTTGATTTTTGAACTGCCCAGTAAGCAATCTAATCCCATTTTTTGCTTGTTATATTATTCGTTGTTGTCATATTATTCTGTGGTTTTTTGTAAAGCTATATGCTTTTTAGACCATTAAAATTGAATTTGATTTTTAGAACCGAAAATGTATATAAAATAGAAGTGGCCGTAGCCTACGAAGCTACTGAAAGCTGTTCTAATTTAACGAGTGCAAATGTTCTAAAAACCTCGGGTAGTAGGTTTGGTTGTGAATTAGACTGATGGCACTGAAAAGAAAACACTTATCTTACAGCCTCGAATATTTCCCGACGCAAGTTTGATAGCTTTTACTCTATGTACCATCGGTTCAGATAACCAGACTCGCGTTGCCTCAAGGTACCGATATCGACAGGTTGTGTTCGAACGAACAATTGAAAACATAAATACACACCAGTGTAAATATCAAATTTTAGTTGCCCGTCAAATAATTCTTGAGTTGGCAACAGCGATGTTGTTTGATGTAACGCACAGTCCAACGACAGCTCCCAGATTACGTTTTTGTAACTTCAATGGATAGTCAACATCGCTGAATGGAAAATTAAGTCGTACGTGATAATTGCTGAGATGTAGATCATCAGCTGGATATCCAATCACTCGTTATCCTCGTTCGTGATTTCATCTACCGTTACGAGGATAAGCAGTATCTTGTTACACTTGAAATGTCTTCTCGTTATTATAAAGTATGCAGTTTTACTTTAATTCATTTTTGTACAAATAGCGGTGTGCATAGGGTGGTGTATTGCCATTCATAAGAATCGGATCGAGTGTTGTTAGCGTGATACGAACCAATTAATCAAGCACGGTTTCATTGCTGTTAATTTTTGCGTCTCGCTAGAATTGGACATTTTGTACTATTTCATGATACATGCTCATGCCCGTTCTCGCTAACTCAGCTGGATGACGATTGACTGTTGAAATCCCTCTTAATCACTATTAAAAAATTAGAACTAATGGTCGGCCCCCTTGAAGTTAACTGATAGATGTGCTCTCGAAATGCCATTCGGGTCATACGTCTGATAGGGAAACGAGCGCTGGATAATACTGGTGTCAAATTAACCACTAGGTTACAACCGTGTGGCAAATAACATTATATTTAAGCCCGAACGAACAGTAAAAATTCAGTATGGGATCCTTCGCGTGCCAGTGTCCTCTATTTCGGTGTTTATTTCATTAGTTGACGAGTTTGTCACGGCTTAGTTGCTATATTTGGTTGCTTGCTCGATTACCCTGATAGGAATTTAAACACTGCGATTTGTATTTGCCATTTTTTCTCCGCCACGCAGCATGAACTGTTTCCCAATGAGTTGATAATTAAGTAGTCATGCCAACCTATATCTGATAATTTGCTTAACCCGATAATATCGTAAGTACCATCTAACAATGCGATAACGGTGAAGCCAATAGAAGTCTCGATTTTTAACTAACGATTATTTCCTACCCCCGTTCACAGACGGTGACAAGCTACGTACCTCTGGAATCGGAAAATCAAGCAGATGCGACAGAAGTAATCTACAAACGTGATATCGGTGTAATCGGCGGCCCGAATGTTTTAGGTAGGTATTTTTAGCCCGATCTCTGTTCAGTTTACCAATACTATAGTCAGCGTATTGTATTTTCGCGTAGAAAAATTCAAATAATTGGGTGATCTCTTGATGATAAACATGTCCTTTATGTGTAGTAAACTTTGAGTCCTAATTTCGCGTTACTACGTGCGATGTGGATTTACTTCACGTGACGATAGTGTTTGCCGAAGGTTTAATATGTGTCCTCCAACTCGCAGAGGCGTGGATGTTTAAGCCCGCGATTTCTCTGTTACAAAGCTGTCCACAACTTCGCATCTAGCCTGATCAAATAATGATATTTTCTCACCGTTTCATTCCATTTATTCCACAACCTGCCGTTAACACGTCAGCTTCATTTGCTGATGTTAGATCGTGTTCTGCATCAGGTCTGTTTAATGGTAATGCACATCAGCCGTTTCGCTTCACGATATCATAAAGGGATACGAATCTCAGTTTGTATGCCCGATCAGCTCAAGGATAGACACTTTGAATTCCTTGCTTCGGGGCTTGGAATCAGTGTAGTCAACTATGTGATCGTAATAACTCCAAGGCTTCCAGACAATAAAACCTAGCAAGTTCGGTAATTTTATTTGTATTCATTGAGTTTGGTTCACTATATGGCAATGACATCTTTCGTTTGTTTTTTAAAGGTCCGCAGTTTAACCTCCCTCACGCTTTGCGCAATGAGTTCGAAGATCTGGTAATCTGTTTTGTTTTTACACTCAGGTATTCTAGCTTCCAGTTTGGTGTTGGGATTGATCGCTGGATCGCGGGGAGAGAAGACGCGACCATTTGTCGCCTTGGCTGAAGCGGTTGCCGAGGTGATGACGGTTCTCATTGAAAAAACCGTCATGTATGAAATACTTTATAATTCTTGACGTTGTACTTTCGTTTTTCGATAATTCGTTCATGATTGCTTTTTTTGTCAGACCTGCTGTCTCGTTTATCACCTGTTCACGAACTTGCTAAATTCGTCTAACGAAAAAGAGTTCAATAATATCTATTCATACGGATAACTCCCTCTATAAAATTTTAAGTGACGTTACTAGCACTAGAGGAAGTAAAAACCGGGTCACACTAATAACACTTCCTTAGCCACATAAGTGGTGGTTGGTTTTTGTAGTTAACTTCCTCCAAATGCGTTTCACCTTCATACAATAAGGACTGATTTTTCCTTTGAGAAACTATATTGGCAGCAACTGTCAGTCAAGTATATTACTTTCCATCCGTATACCCGGTTACGAAAATTGCATGCACGCTTCGAAATGTTTCGAGTCAAAACGATTTCAGTATAAACGTTTTTGTTTGAAGGTCGCGATGGCATTGAAGATGGAATTATCTTTCGGTACATTTTACAACGGGGATTAAGTTGGCGATGCAGAAACCCTTCGCTCAGTCCGGCATTACTGCCTGTCTCAATCGGCAGAAGAGTAGATTTTCATGTTGTTTACGATAATTTAGAATTGTTATGTAATTTGCAACCAATTCTATTTACCTGATTACCGCATTCGGGGATGTTTAGATCGTTCAGTTACGTACATGGTACCCATGTAAATCCAGTCTGCCAAAAACGTTGATTTTTCGTGTAATGGGACCTCAGTTGTTCATTGATTTTGAATAATATCAGGTAAAACCTTAGACTATTCCTTTATTGTTTAGAATCAAACTTTTCCTATCCAGCTTTTAAGAACGACGCCAAAACGGTTATAATTTGAGTGCATGCAAGAAGATTATGCAAATGCGGCTGCATATGTTTAACTGCATTCCTCTAATTCATGTAGAAACTGTTCAGATTGTCTATGCCTGCTGAAAACAGTGGTTGGGTGTGTGCAAAAACCATATTTGCTTTAAGAAACATTTGTCGTCTGGAGTCCCAACTCATCCAGATTAGAGTTTGTTAGCAGCTAGAATGCTTCTTAAATATAAACCTGAATCGTTTTAGAACGCCAGGGAGATTAATTACTATTAGTACTCCTGCTATTCCCTGCTATTTTATCTGTCCTTACCAACTTAAATGTGTCTTTAAAATTTTAAAAGAAGGCCATTGGCCTGTTCGTAAAATAAGCCAGACCGTGGTCTTACCGATGACTCCTTTCGGTGAAACTTTCTGTTTCGTTTTAACGTTGCTAATCACTACCTATTTACTGTATTCTCGACTTACCGTTCTTATGACGTCTTTCTAAAAAATCTGATCTTACCTGGTTTCGGAGTACGATTGATTTTTCCCCATTGTTTTCGTCACTTTCGTCAAGCTTGCTTCCAATTGCAATGATCAGTTTGATTGCGTCGTCGGTCGCGCGTCTAGACAGCGTTCAGCAAGGTCTCCTCGCGTTGGCTCTATTCATCGCATCGGCGGTGTGCTATCTCAGTTTCATCGCATTAATCCTCCTACCACTCTTCTTCTTGCTAGTTACTCGCCGCAATCTTTTCTCCGTCTACGCAGCCATGAAAACCCCGCTACTCACAGCATTCAGTTTGGCCAGCTCGTAAGTTGATTCGTTACTCATTCGCATATTCGTGGGGTACCATCAACTTGATTCAACATTGTCCACTGCCTCCAGCGTAACCTTACCGCCATTGATATTAAAACTCCTTCGACGTAACCCTGACAATTTGAACTCTCTGATTTCGACCATGGGTTCGATGAAATCCGAATGCTTGTTATAAAACATCCGGTAATTATCTTAATCCGGGTAATTATCTTAATTTTAAAAATCATTACCGCCTTCGTTTTTATTTCAATTGGAATATTTTTTGTGAAGCAACGTAGCGTAACGGGGAAGGATGTGAGCCTGTCCTGATGTAGAGGCGTAAAGTGCATTCCCGAAGAGTACAAATCTTGAGTTTTCGGGCGAGAGACAGAACCTCCCCTGGCATAAAACGAAAACATCATCATAGACAGCATTTCACCGGTAACTGTTGGGTGAGGCCTCCTCACCCATGACACGTGCGACCTTGGTAATGTCCTTATCCGAACATTGCGGATGCATGCTGTGACACGTGCTAACCTTACGCTTCAATGTTCTTACCGCTTACTTCGTACACCCCTCTGTGTTCTGCATATAAGAACTGGCCCTGTCCAGCTCTACGACCTGTGTCATGAGTCTCGGCCTGGTCATTTCATAATCATCCTGTGTTGTTCTGTTCTCTGCCTCGGTGGGCTTGGTCTCTCATATCATCTAGTTGATCACCTGGCACAACTGTCTCTCGAACCCACTACATAGCAGTAACAAGTAACAAGTGCTTAACTGCCATACAACCATGATAGTGAAAAAGATTCTAAAAGATATGGGGAAGGGTTGGACTAAAATGCTATTGAACTTCTAACAGAGATGAGAATACAGAGAAGATAGATGACAACAATCGCATAAGAATTCTGATTTCAGAGAAATGGCATGAGAACTGGTCGAGTGATAACATAATCGGAAACGGAATAGAGGGATAATATTGGCCGCGGTTTACTGACACTTAATGATCAGGCAATTAATCCCTCGACATTTAATCCTCAGACGTCTAACCTCCAAGATTAACGTTCTTAAAATCCATTGCATAACACTCCTGCTAAATAAATTCATTTAAGCGTATTCTGCATTCTTCAGAAGTTATCAAACTTGGGATTAAGTGATTGGGGATGAAGTGACTTGGGGATCAAATGTCTGGTGATTAAGTGTTGGCGATTAAGAGTGTGACGATTAATTGTCCTACGATTAAGTGACCGGACACCATCGGTCGCTATTGAACGATATGCAATTTGTCAAGGTCAGTCGAGCCTAATGTTTTGAGGGCTTGAAGTGAATCGACTGACAACGTGACATGCTGCACATACGGGTTGGGTATACTTTCGTGATAACGTAATTTACCCATAAAACATAGACCGGTTTTCTTTTGTAGGTCATGTGAGTTATCTTGTGTTGTGGTTTCGTGGGTAAGCGTAATTAACCTTGAAGAGGCGTATAAGAACGCAATGGAGAAGCGGAGAAAAACCTTGGGGGTGTGACGTGATTAACGTTGAATCGAGTGTCATCGAAGACTGTGTAATCAACCTAGCAGATTTGTTTGACGTAATTATCCCCTAGTGCTACACTGCCAGCTGTGATAGGTCTCTAGCAGCTAAAGGATGGTTTCCATGTATACATAGCGTTTTACTGCGTTGTGGGATTTGGACGAATTCTGAGATGCTTTAAATAGCTCCTAGCCATTTTCCCATCTGGCGTAGTACATCTTGCCGTAGATGGATCATCGTTTACATTGTTCCAATCGATTAAAAACTTGTTGATCCTTCAATTTTCATTTTGGCGTTATCCTGTGCACGGAACGAACTTATTTCCTCGTGTTATCGGAGCAGAGTCTAATCATGTTTATAATTCGCCCATAAATGGCTTTGATCTGTTGTGAACAGAGCAATATTTTACTTCCGATAATATCTCGTCGCAGATTGTCTGTCTTGAACGCCAAATAAGCAGAATATTAATCACCTTTTCAAAGTAGGTTGTCTAGAAGTTAATCTGCGGTATTTGACTCACTGTTATCCTGAATCGGCACTTTTCAAGTGCTTATCTCCGGTCTCATTAGCACGAACATGTACACCTGACATGACCCGAAGTTAGCTGATGTGACAACTGTGAGTAATTATCACCTCTATCTAGTGAGTAACGTCATATATTTCATCTCCCTAAAACGGAAACTGGGTATATGAAGCGAATAGGTAATAAAACCCAGCAATCTGCCATATGGCGTTCACCAGACCAGCTTGTCTCAATTAAAATATTCTTTGCAATGAGCTAAAACATTGCCACCATTGCTTTCCCATTCAGTTTGATCGCGTTACCTGATTTGTTCAACTCGTGTGAGCGTCTTGGCGTGAAACCTCAGCTGGTCCGAACCATCGCACCCTTTTTGACGAGTTTCAATGCCAACGGGTCTGCCGCGTTTATCACTTCCGCGGTGTGCTTCACCGCTCAAGTTGTCGGCTACCCTCTTAATGTGGGCCAAATGATCGCCATCGTGTGAGTACTTGCGCCGTTACCAACTACAATATTACTCATTTGTTGTTAACTAACGGTTTGGTTGGGAAGCTGGATGTGAATTAAGCGCCATCATTTTCTTCCTTTTAACGGTAAACCGAGTTCCTTATTTCTGTTATTCAGTCTCTTTTAACGCTATGAACTGTATGCTTAAATTTATATTGAGAACGAAAAATAAATTTTATTCGATGTGTTTCATCTATGAAGTTAAATTCCCTGTATGCATTCGCCTACTCCCTTTACTTAGATGACTCATTTTTCTGCCTTTCACATCCAATCGGTATTGAGTAGTATAATTGCCCTGCAAAATGAACACACACAAACTAACCATTAATCATTAACTCAATTGTACAGTATTGATTCGTTCGAATACCACAATAGGCTGTACCAACTCTGTTTTCTAGTCTCCTGAAACCTCATCCTATAATGTGCTCAAACTATGCGAAACCGATTGTGCAGTAGTGGCACCAACAACATGCTGTTTTGCTTTATGTCCTCGTGTTAGCTCTTGATGAACCATCACTATTGTAGCAACCAGCTGATCAATAACGGTTGGACCATCAGCTATTTCGTTATCAATCAGCGACGGCTGTTTTCTTCTTTAAGTTAAATATGTTTTTGGACATTTTGCCACATCGTTTTGTGAAGAGCTTCATCCTAAGAGCTTTATATCTAGACATCCGACTGGTTCGTTTCGTTCCATATTTGTCCTCAATTATCTCTTTCTGGTCCGGAAGTTTCGAATTCGGTAATTTGGTGTGTACACGGCAATGTATTAAAATGCGATTTTTTCACGTTTACAACAGTCATTGTTTCAATGAATATTATTATAATTAGCAATGAATAGCACGAGTACTTTCAACCTAGTGGCGTGATGCAATTCCTTGTTGTGCATCGAAGCTTTAACCCATTTTATTGCACTTCAAACCACATAATTGATCCTGATATTAAGCGCAGTCGTTTTCTTGATCTTGTGCAATATAACACAAGTTAAGCATCATGGCTAAGAAATATCGATGGGACTTTGTTACCTTCGCTGGCAGGATCCATTATTTTTTGCTTTGTCTTATCCTCATCTTGCGTAAGCAAATTCGCAGTCACCTAATTCTCAACTATTCAAGCACACATCGCCCCTATTAAATTATCTTCAACAATTCAACTTGCAATGCTATATCAATGTTATTATATGTAACCGCCAATCTATCATTTGTGTCGACATTTTGATCATCAATCTGAATTCCCATTTCAGCCTTTTGTCCGGATTGAATGTGATGGCTCTTCCGGCAGTGCCTAGCGCCAGTCTAATCACGGTATTCCTTATTATTCGGGTTTTTGGTATTCCTGAAACAGCCGTCTCACTGCTCTTCGTTGTTGAGTTCATCGTGTGAGTTTCAATCAGAATTTGCTTGCAGGTGAAATCTCGCCCTTTTTTCAATTATTCTCCCATTTTAACGGGACCGCCTGAGGCCAGGGGCTTATTTCCGATTTCATTCTCACGAAGCAACCATGAAATGCTTAGTTGTCACATTTACATTTCTGACTATCCTCATTACCCATGTGCACGTATTTGTGGTAGGAATTTGGGTTTAGCTATGTCTTACCAAACGCTCAACAACAAGGAGATGTACATTATAAAGTTACTAACCTATAATCAAAAAATGTCGCATAGGTTGCACGTGGACTATGATACACTCGGTCGATACTTTTAATCATCGTGGTTAAGCGTATCGTTAATAATGCCCTTTAAAACTTGTACTAAGTTTAATATTCGATGAAATGTTCGGCATCCTGATTCTGTATATTTCTCAGTTGTGCGCTCGAAATTAAACATTTAGGTAGTGCCTAAGCTCAACGCATTCCGTCTGATTTTTCCAGTCGAACTTGTGTATATCACCCAGCAATCCAGACCACACACACCACCAGTTAAATGTTATAGATGTTAACAATTTGGCACACTTTCGGCACAATAGGCGAGCGCTCATTTAATCATATGATAAAATCTACTCAGAACGGTCTAGTTCGCTGAGCGAAGTGCTCGTCTGAGATAGCCTTTGTCTGTTCTCGTTCCAAGATCTGACCACGATTTACTTGGGCCAGTTTTTGGCATCACAGTTTACTAGGCGGAAAAAAGAATTACGCAAGTCACTCATAGCTTGGCATGTATGGAATCGATTTCTTTTCACTGCAATACATTCCTTATTATTTCTCAGTTTACAACTTGTCGATAACTTGTGATTGATCTTAGCGTATTCAAACGCAGCTCTGGCTATCTTTCTGCAACTTTTCACATTTTCCCAAAACTGCTACGCACGACGGATTTGTAATTAAATACGTGACTTTATTTAACCTTCGTTGCGGTATATATCGTTTAGATAAAATATATCCTCTCAGGGTAACAGTGTTGAATAATTTCGCGTTATATTGTTGTATTTTTAAGATGATTTATGCAAGAAATGAAGAACTTCTAATTCGATTATTACGTCTATCCGATACTACTTATATTTACTATGTCATTTACAGTTTTCGCACGTTCTTCCTTTAGTGATCGCCTGCGCACCGTGTTAAACGTCCTGAGTCACGGCACGTGTATCGTGTTGGTGGGTCTGAAAGTTGGGTACCAGTTAGATGAGGAATCGACCGAAGAAGTATTTCCGATATCTGGAGACGCTAGTGGAAACGATGCTGCATCTGACGCTGCAGATAAGCTGGAAAATCACGTAGAGAACTCGTTTATTTGAATCGTGTAAGTCAATGTTTTGATGGGAATGTAATGGGAGAAACTCGGGAATGCTTTATTTCAAGAACTTTTTATATTAACACTTCATTATAAGTACAAAAATGGACAGTCCTTATATTTTAGATATGATTGTAAGCCCTTGATCTACAAGCTTCGTACAATGAGGCATGGTTATCAAAAGCGTATCACAGAGTAATCGACGGTCAACCATCCATGTAGAATGTGAATTGAAGCTGAATTTACTTCATTTAGGGAGTTTCCGTCGCATCTTGAATATATGGTGTATGAACAGCTTTCTAAAGCTGGTTTTCAGTGCATGTTTACTCTGTTACTACCACAATTGCGCCGACTAAACTAGCTGGGCTATGTACATAGGATGGGAATCCGGCATATCCAACAAGATATAATCTCACTCAGTCCTGTCCGTGCCGGGAGGCACATGAGGCGAAGACAACTTCACGCCAGTGGTTCCGGTCTGCCGCTGCTTCCGTTGCCGTCTGCACCGCGAATCCTTGTGCATGTAGTTCGCGTTCCAACGTTCTGTGCCAAGTTTCCTTGGGCCGTCCCCTTTTTCGTTTACCTTTCGGACGCCGGTGAATGGCTACCTTCGTATGCCAAATGGGATCCATCCTGCAGACATGACCGAACCATCTCCACCGTCGTCTTTTGACTACAGAGAATTAAATGATAAGTCGCGCGTTGGGCATGTTGAACTTGCCCTACAAAGACGTGTGCATAAGAGATATCAAAGCTCTTGACATGGACCTTTCACGTTGGGAATAACTTGCCTGCTTTTTTATCCCTATGTGACATATCATGTTCAATCTGGGGAAGACCACACTTCTCTTTCGGCTGCTGAATGTATATTAAACGAGCACTGTCGCCGGTCGACCAAGTACTGTTTATTGCTGTGAACGCTGTGAGAGATATGGTTCCTCCCTAAGCAGACTGTTTAGTCGCGTGAAAGGTAATCGTGCTTGTCATCATCATACGCTTAACATCTAAATCCATGGTAGAAAAGAAGGAACGAGGCCCATAACAACCATAAATCATATTTTATCTAATATAGAAACTTGAAGATCCACTATTTTATATCAGTGAAATCTGTACGTACCTCGAGTAACGCTTGTTCCCGAACGATTCCTCGCTCATAGGTTATTTCTATTGTGATTGTTTTCTGTATTACACCAATTACCTGTAGCTTAAAGATCCTCAATTGCATGCGTTCCATCATACACACACGCCACGATCGGTTTCGTACTGTTTGCACCCATCAGGCAAGAACCGTAAGATCCGGATCCACTGCCGTGAAACAATGGAGACATGGTAAACATGTTATGAATCTGTAAACCACTTTGGATATGGTTCACACGACCAATATGTTCAATCACATGTGCCCATACACGTATAAATTGGGTTAAACCCATGGTCTTGATCAAAGGTCTTCATTTGCATGCATTTCCATCACTCACACATCTTTGAAGCACACCTTTGGTTTACTCATTATAATGTCTTTATGACAGCAGAGTAATAATCGGGTTCAAGCTAATTTAACAAGTTATTTCTTTTGACTGAATATATTTGCCGTACCAACCTTACCCAACAGTGGCATACAATCGCAGTTATTGTTTACCATTCCCCCACTGTTTCAAGGTAGTGGATCCTTACCTGATGAGTGCAATCAACACGAAACCGGTAACGAATGGAAATGCATGCAAACGCGAATCTTTATTTATGACTTTAGGTTTAACCCCATCTACAGGTGTTTGGCAAGTGATTGAACAGGCTGGTCGTGCCAACCCTATCCAGCGGTGTCATACAAGCGCAAATATTCATTAGTTCTTTTTGTGTTTGCATTCTTTGAAAGATACATTTGTCCTTCTGTGTTTGGCTTGCTCATACGATTCTGCTTTGAGTAATAATCTCAGGGTGTTTTACCTTCTCTTCCAACACCATGATAATTGGGTGATACTGTGCCCTACATAGCCTTTCGTGGTAATAAAACTCACAGCGACCCCAGGCGCCATATCTATTTATTTCCTTCGTAAACACAACCGCCTCTCATACACATTGCTTGTGTGCCTGTGCGCTGTTTTTCGAGGCAATCCACGGTGCCTATGTTTTACACTACGCTGGCAAACTTAAAAAGTTTAGCATCTATCTGCCAATTACGTATTAGGTCGGTGCCTGTTTGGGAATTTGCTGGCGGATATTATTTAATCCGCTTAGCCAATCCATGTTCATAACTGATACTTTGGTGCAAATTGCATAAAGCTTAAATTTGTTGAATATTTTTCGTCATACCCTAATCGAAGCTTAATATTTCTTTCCAGAAAAAGTCATTCCCTTCAAATGGAATTGTATCGTTCCAACCATCACTCACTTTATTTATTCTTTATTTTTATTCCGTAACTTGCAAACAATCACTCTCAACTTGTGATGTATTAGCATCATTTTCGTCTCATTGATAGATCGCTATTGTTTTGCTTTGGAAAGCTCTTTTGTCCGAGTTTCTGTTTACGTTTTTTTCGAATTGCTCTAATTATAAATCTTTATCGCATGTTCTCGAGTTCGCTTACCTACTAAGTGAACTCTACCTGGAGTCGAGCGCGTAGTTGTTTAAATTGATAGATTTCATCATGAATTTGAACAAAATATCAATATTTGTATCAATTTCCCGCGTTTGTGCTGTTTGTACTCATCAGGTAGGGACACTAAAATCAAAATCAGCTTGCCTTGAAACATTGGTCCGTTAGAAATTCCGGTATTTTTATCCGCGTGTTTGCCCGTGATGCTTCTGTGCAATGTACATCATAAACATCGAATGCCTCGTATTAGTGTTCAACCAAATCCGTCCATCGCCGTTAAAATGTACCCTGTGTATTCAAATGGATTGGTGGTTTGCTTTCCATATTAAACCGAAAGCTTGGCTTAATATCTAGCTAACTAGCTCCCATTAATACTTCGCTTAATATTTTGTATGTATGGATATGATACATTGATTATTCCATGCTGCTTGTGAGACTGTGTGTTGATATTTCAGTTCTTGTGATAGCCATTGATAATTGTAAATGTCAACTCTACCCTTCGCAACTGATATTCACAAGGAGCCCAAGCTTTCTGAGTCGTTGAGCTTCGTTTTATTTGTTTAAGTTGTGATATAAATGCTTGATGCTGTGCTAAAGCGGTTTTAACTAGTATTGCGAGAAATATTTATCCAATCACGGTGAAGCACTAGAAAATCAGTATCGTTAAACGATCGATTTTGCTAATAGCAAAATCTGAAAAATTTGAACTTTGAATGCTCTATAAGGCTACCTTCATGTAATCATGTTATCAAGCAACACACGTGTGGAGAACTACATGATTCGAGCAAAATGGCTGTACTTGCATACTTCTTAGATGCTACGAACTGCTTAGCGCTTTTTACAAACTGGCTCTGTAAGTCAGGAATGCTACGAATACTTGAGGAATGAAACTGCAACTCGTGGTGTGTAGCTGTTAGGATTACGGTGTTCTGACGATAAATTTCCATCGCATATATTCTATTAAGTGATTCTTTGATTGATCGAGGTTGGCAGTTTCAAGCAAGATTTATAGGCTGTAAAGAAAGTAGCCACTCTTACGAATGTCGGGGGAATTGTGGTAACAAACTCTCACTCAATCATTTTGCAGCCAATCTAATAGTTTTACCTAGCAGTGGTTCGGAGGACAATGAAAATGAACGCACAAACACAAATGTCAACAGATTGCATGTCCGCGTTAGACTCGTAATGCGGGGCACCAGTGAACGTACAATTTTTGAAATTTCAGCTTTAGGGCAGTGTTAACAACAACACAAATACAAATTCTATAGGAATTACACATAAAAAACAAAAATATTCACAAAAAATATACCCATGATATTAGCGAGATAAATTCGACTGTAATTGTTCAATAAGCAATTCCTTGTAACAAAGCTGTCGTGAAGGAAATGGGATAAATGATCTCCGATTCGAAGACGTACTAGAAAGCAGTATAATGTGTTTTGATCGAGTCTTTGAAGAAGATTGACTTTTAAGGAGATCCTCATGCAGCGGATGGGAGATAACATTGAGGATAGTATTTATAAGCCCATTGCAAGCAGAATGTTTTCAAAAATATCCTTATAAGGAATAGAGCTTGCGCGCGATATGATCTTGGTGCAGCGTTTGAGCAGCACAAAGTCTGTTGAAAGAAGTGCGGGGAAAATAGCAGCTGAGCAGTACAGAATATGAGGTATTGTACCAGAGAATATGAAGTGAGAAATTAGCTTAGACTAAATGGCGAGAGAACGAAGAGGAAACGCATAAAAATAAAGCTTAAGAACTTTAGTAAGTAGAGTATTTAGATGATGGGTCCTAGTAAGGTCGCCGGATAAGGTGACGCCTCTAGATACATGACGTTATTCCCTCTAGTCAGGTCTGTGAACTTAATTCTAGATAAAGAAAGATTAGTGCGAGTGGCCTCGTGACGTTCGCCAAGCAGATTAGTGAGCACTAGTTTAGTACGGTGTTCAACTTGTGTTCGCCGAGCTTGCGCAGTTGTTCTTGGACGTTTCGTCATCAGGCTAGATGACATCATCAGCAAAACTTTCGAAGCGTCTTGTAGTTGGAATTCTTTGGTTATTATACTAGCCTGATGACGAAACGTCCAAGAACAACTACGCAAGCTCGGCGAACACAAGTTGAACACCATCCACATCCTGAGCTACGAATATTTTCCTCTATTGCTGAACTAGTTCAGTATATTTTTCGGGATTTAAATATAGGCACCTCTCTTCTGACCATGTAGTAATTTCATCTAAAGCAACGGATTTCAAGAGTCGTTTTTGGGTACTACGCATTCAAGGACTACATCATCTGTGTATTTCAAAGTAAAAGTTAATGGCGGCTGTCGAGGCGCAGCTTGGTTTGCTGGAAATAAGAAGGGAGATAAAATCGCCCCTTGAAGAATCCCTTTCTCATTTGGGAGCACATTTGAGCGTAGCCTGTTGATTATAAAGAATTGAGATCTATCAGGAGAGTATAAGCATATCCATTTTAGTATTTTGCTTGGTGTGACTCGTGTTTTCAGTTGGACACGATCGGCAGAGCCGAACGCCTTCATGTAATCAAGAAAACATACTGTAACGGCTAATGATTTGATGTCAAGTTCTTTCAAAATTCTGTGAGTTAGACATCAAATGTAGAGCGTTGCTTCCGGTGAGCAAATTGATTATCCTCTTCCAAGGATGGTACCTTCTGCAGGTGATCAAGAACAAGGCTTTTCGCGATTCCTAAAACTTTCAAAGTGCATGCAATTGGGAGATACTTTCCTGCTGTTTTCTTGGGAACCGGTATAATCCTAGCAGTTTTTCAACAATTTGCAATTGTACCAGTCGAATGGAAACGATTGAGGATGGAGGCTATCGGTTTAGCACATGACTTAAGTACCATTGAAGTTACCCTGTCTGGACTAAGGGCGTTTTTCACTGTTAGCTTACAGAGCCTTTTGAGAAAATCATTTTCAGATATACTGAAATCTGCGTCATCTAATTTTGAATACGTGAAAGTTAACTGATTATTATCCGCATGTGTTTCATTACCAAAATCTAGATTGAGTTGATCTAGCGAGCTACTTGGCTACCTATGCACAATGTCCTGGCCGCAAAGTTTTCTTAAAGCCTTCCATAATTGCCTAGTCTGTTTTTCACCTAGCAGCGAATTTACTTACTGCTAATTAAGACGTTTTTAAATTTCAGATTTTATAGCCTTAGTCAGTTCTTTGGTCAGTACCCTGTAACCGCTGCTGTATGATCTCTCGTTTTTTCCTGCGCAATGTTTTAATGTAGTTGACGAAAAGTTCTCTGGTCTTATACATATAGTCTTAACTGGGCAGCAATGGCGTAACAGAAATTTAAATATACTGTGATTGCATCGCATCGCATCCTGTCCTCCTGTAATCTACTTTCTCTAGAACGACAAATTGTCTGGAGCATAACTTTTCCATTGGTTTTTGGCATCAGTTTGATTACACAGTGATCAGTGTCAGCGATATGTGCACGTGCGATCGTCGAAAAAAGTGTTGTATTTGTCACGAAGAAGTAGTCTAGTTGAGCCTCGACTCTAGTTGCAAAGTTTAGTAGATTTGTCAAGAATATGTTTTGCAGGTAAGAAATATCTACCATAATAAAGTTACCACATTAAAATAAAAGACGATTGAAAAAGTCATTAGTAGACGAAGAAGAACAGTTAGGAGGAATATTGGTATTGATGAATATTAGGAATTTATAAGAAATTAAAAAATGTGGTTTACACTCAACTTCTAAACAAGAAATGTTGTTAAAAGTGATACTTGTTTGCCACACAACTATAACTTTGCTTACCACTGTCTCAAGGCTCAGTGAACCTGATCTTACTCTTTCCATCTGATGACGGCAAACAGCCAGAATCCGTCAGTGGAATGTAAGGGATGGGGATGTGAGCACCACAATACATTCTGATTACGGTACCATAGATTTTTATATAAGTAATCACCACGATTCCATGAATATCAGGTAATAAGATGGAGTTACCCAGTATAATTTTTTCGGAATTAAAAAATTACGGTTCTGAGGATAAATGTTTCAGAGGAAGCAGACTGGAGCTGAGTACGAGTTCAAGTGAGTGTTGAACATTTTGAGTGTCCGTGTGCTAATATGCGTTATAACTGTACATACGCACAAGATGGGCGAGACTCTATGTTCAATGTCGTGGCCATCTCGTAGGTGCCTTCGCTTGTAGGCGTTTAGACCATAGCCATTCAGTCACGCTGCCTTAAGTTACGTTGCACCATCTGCTCACTATTTTTGCTGTTTTTTGATAAGTTCACTCGAGTAGCGCAATGTTCATGTGTAACCTGATTTACGGAACATGGCCGCGTACAGGGAGGTATTCATTTATTGGTTAAATCGGTCGAAACTATCTTGAGCCCGCAGTTATATGTACGTTTTATTCGCCAGACTAGTAAGTGAATACTCCTTCACTTCGAGGTACGCTTACTCAAACGGATATGCAAAGAATTTGTTGTCACCGATATCAATGCTACATATTTACTTTATTATGTTGGGAACGAAAGTGAATGTGGTCACGTCTATGTGACAGTAACGCATGACGGTTATAATTGTGAAAGAGTTGTGTTCTAGAGGTGGTTCTTATAGGAAGCGCAGTGATCCATTTAGGTTGGCACCCTTAGCAACATTGATCGGTGAATAGCTACGTTATCTGCGGTACGGTTGCTGACAGTTCTTCGTATGGACAGCACTGGTAATAAAGCTATCGAACGATAGTTTCACGGATTTTTTCTCTCGCCATCCTTGTATATTGGATTAATAAGGGCAGTTTTCCAAGTTTCTTACAAAACGCTCTGCTCGAACATCATCGTAAACACGTCTTCGAGGCGATTACTATGGGAATCGCAGTGATCCATTTATGTGTGGCACCCTTAACAACATTACTCGGTGAATAGCTACGTTATCTGCGGAACGGGTGCTGACAGTTCTTAGTATGGCTTATTCTACGAATTAGGTCGAACAAGATAAACCTTGGGAAATTTGAATCAATGCAAAAGGCTCATGAATGCGATTTCCGAGCACCTAAGGACGAGCGTATTGTTCCTGATTCATGCGCAATTTTGCTATTTAGACTACACGATTACGGTCTGTTTCGCGATCGACGGGGCTGGATCTATCAAAATTGAATAGGCTTTGAAAGAAAATGACTTGGTATCTTCATACAAAAGACTATTGCGAGCGATCGCATCTCGGATTAGCTTGTTTACATATTGCTCCCGATTTGAACTAATCAAATTCCGTGTACAAGAACAAACGAAGAAATAGGATTAAAACCATTTTTGAAGAATTTTGAATTGGCTGGTTAATAAACAAATTATGTTAGGCATAATTCCGCTTTATTCATTTTCATAGCTACATCTTCATTAGATTTGCAAAGCATCGGTAAAGAGTCGCTGAATACAAGGTTTCACATGACTCCTTAATAAATTTATGTTATTGCGGTCAGTTGCTATATACTGTAAGCTTAAGACTATATCTCGGGTCGTGAAATGATACTCTTAATACGTTTGATGGTGTTTTCCCTACAATTATATCGCCTTTTCATTTTAATGAGATGTACCGAGTTTCCATATTAAACCGAAAGTCTAGAACAGCTTCTGTATTTAATTTCAAGTAAGCAGTTAGTTGTTTATTCTATAATCAAGTTATTCGTGTGATGCAATGACTCTCATTTGATGTGTCTGCATTTTTTTAAATAAACTAGCATGCTCACAGTAATTCGAACCTTTATCCAACGAAGCTTAAAGTAAAAGAGAAATCTTTTCAAGGAATTGTTCCAACCGAATTCTTCCTTGCCGCTTTTCATTCAAATTAATTTATAAACAAAAATTGTTCGACTGGATGGTGATTATAAATACCACCTCTTCAAGAAAGCAGTCACTTGACACGCCCTTAAGGAAACGCGGCTATGGTACGCTAAAAACTTTGGGATGAGGACGCAGTGCATAGCTGGAACATTTTAATCAAATGTTATCTGATCTGTACCGCAAATGAAAGTTGCAGCATAAGCTTTATTCATTACGAACCGAAGATAGTTTGGCAGGGTACCTCGAACACTTCCGTCGGCCATAACCATAAAATGCTAATTTAGTGAGGTATCCAATCAAATGTTATCTCATTTTTTCTGTATTCCAACAATAAACCTCACCTAGGTTTCTGCTAAATTATTGTCTGGTGTTAAATTGGTTCTTCTTATAGCCTCACAGACTTTGAAATATCTATGACATTTCTATCGGGATGAGATGTGTATTAAAAATGTGCTACTTACGTCGCTTTACGAGCAATCAAAATTTCCTTGTTTTATCATTTCGGGCACTTTCTCTTTTCTTTGGCCCGCCGTTGCCAGTATATTATTATGCTATGCAATAGCGTTCCTTTAATACTCGCTCGTCTAATCCGATTCTACCAGTCCTCGAATTGGCCTCTATGATGAAATATGCACAAAATTTTATTTAAACAGTTTGGTGAGGCAAGGTTTCCCGTTAACCCTAGCATTTTTAGACTGAGCCGTTGTAGAACAAGCGCTAGAAGTGTAATCACTGATGTATTTAAAGACAGATCTCGATTGTGCAACTTACACCATGAAAAGATCCAGACGTGTTGGTCTATTGCATTATTTTTCGCTACAATCAAAGCCATAACATTCAGTTATTTTCCTTATGTTTAGAATCTGCGTGACGTCAGTTATCTAATACATTACATCTCAGTCATTAAATACCTCAGTTCTTGTATGTTCGTCAATATCCTCCTTGTTGCAGACTCAGTGATCACGGAAACCGTTATTGCTGTTTGCGTCGGAGCTGTCAATTAAATATCTGACTGTCAACAATAAATGAGGATTATAATCTCTAATTGTGCTTGCCGTAGTAAGTGCTGGACGATTGGAACGGGACTGGACAACACAGTTTCACTATGCCCGTCTCAGCCGTACTCCACAGGGTGAAATAATACATCACGTCAATGAAACCAGTACTTTTAACACGAGCCAACCACTCGTACAGGAGATAGGTAGGCATAGGGCATAATATATTCTATAGTCTAGTGAAGGAAGCAAAAAGCGATGGTGCCTACAGCTTGAATTTAAATTTACTACCTTAACCACTAGCATCACCTTCTACAGGAATATTAAATTGTTTCTCACACTGCGGCTATAATTAATATACATTGTAATCCACTTATCGGTCAAGATATGAGTCTGTCGCTGTTACATTCCTGTGACTTTCTCAACTCAGTACTCGATTACAAGGATGGGTATTGGAGTAGAAATCAACCGTGTGTGCAATTTTCACACAAGATGACTTATAACATTGCTCACTATTCAGCTGCGCTTCTAAATCTTCGACAATATACTATTTTATTGAAGTATTTTTCTGTTAGTGCCATGAACAATTTTTGAACTAGAGACTAATTTCTCATGTTTTGCTGGGGTTTTTTTCTTAGGCTCCAAAGCGGACGCAAGTTTTGCACAGGTTGCGCGTTCGGAATTGTTTTTGATCATTCTACAACTGGTTTGCAACTGTCTCAAGGCGAAAAAAATTCGATTGTGTGCGCATTTTCTTCACCGCATGTGCTTTGACTGTGCTTTTGCATTGTACTCAATAACTAATCTTGCATTTTGAATGCAATCGGTTAATTGTGTAGGTTTCGCTTCTGACACAAAAGTATCGTTAGATCCAGGTCGATAGTCAGGCCAGAAAACATGAATAAAGTAGCATTTCACTCCATATGGCTGTATGTCCTTACCGCCAAGCAGCTTCTGACGGGCCTAGAGTAGGATATTAAACTGTTTGACGAACACCTACATGCGGTGCCGGTCGAAATTGCAAAGACAGGTCGAATTGCGGTCAATAAGTTGAAAAATGTGGAGAGCGTTACAATCTCGCACTCAGTACCTATATGAATGTGTGTAGCCAATATTCATCTTGTATTTATTATTTTATAAGCCTTTTGAAAACTTGATTAAACTTTAGACACCAAAACTTTGCTGCAACCGATTCACCACAAACTTTCATTTCATTAATATGAATTCCCGATCGGTATCATATATATTCAAACCCTTTTAGTTATGCACTTTTACACACGTGAGTCATCCGACCTTGGCGTTTTCACTTGTATCAGAATAACGTATCAGGCGAATCGACCAGGAATCATGGTCTTACTTATGTAAATTGACACTCCGCAAAACCTAATATGGGCTGCTTAGCGTAAAGTCAAACACAGTTGGTGGGTGGAATGTTACTTAGTCACCAATTAAATGGAATATGTTTGAGAACGATTGTGTATTCACAATGGAAAGAAATTTGTGTACAATCGGTAGATCAGTTTTTGGTAGATTCACTTCTGACACAGAAGCGTATAAGAAAGGGAAAGCAATTCATTCGAACCTAGTGAATCTTAAGGTTAAGATACTTTATTGAGCTTCAAGAATAGCATCTACAGAATGAAATGTAAGGGTTGCCCTGGTGTTTACATAGGACAGACTTCCGGAGAACTTGACACCAGAATCGAGTAACATCGAATGTGTGTCAAAAGTCAGCCCTGAGATGCGGGAGAATATCAATCGCGTATTCATTATTCAGCCTCAAACAAGCACGTTTTAAATGCAGGCCACAACGTGGATCTAGGTAATGTGGAAGCTATACGACACGGCATCGAACCGTATGGTGAACACATACATGCGGAGGTGGTCGAAATTGCTGACAGTCAATAAGGAGGATAGGGCAGAAAGATCCACAATCTGGCGCTCAGCGCTGATACGAACGTAAATCGTTTTTATTAACCTTATACCCAATATTTAATTCGATTTTTCTATTTCTTCAACAATTATTTAACCTAAACCCCAATAGTTATGTACTTTTACGCATATGGACAGTGTTAACTGACATTGACCGTGTTCTTTTATGTTAGATTGACGAGCATACACAACGTATTAGGCAAATCGACCGCTGATCCTGGTCATGCCTACCCCCCTAGGCTGTTTTGCGGTAAGGTAGAAACAGAGGTGTTGGGCTGACTGCTACTTAGCCAGGTTCCCTTATCCTCACTATCACCCTTGGTCTGACGAAGGAAAATGTTACTCACAATCTGTACTGACCTATTGCATTGAAATTTCTTCGTGTTTCTTCTATACGACCGGTCCCAAACATATTCCAATCGATTACTAGATTTGATTTTCTTCTTTTCGCAAAAATGGTGTGTGCGAACGCCTTTCTGTCTATAGACTTTTATTTTGCCCGTGTAAAAGGGAATTGGTTCAATTTTTATTGCTTTGAAATGCGAAAAAAATTCCTGATCACGGTATAAACGTCATCAATCGAGTTTACGTTGTGGTTGAAAGGCTTCGTAGGAAATTGAAAAATGGGAAAATAATAGTTTCCCGGCCATGGTTAACATGTCCAAGGTTAGCACTCTTTTCGTGATGCTGGATTTCCAATCTTTACAAACTGACACTTACCTGAAGTCAGAGAGTTTCCAGATCCACCCACAACATATTTTCACGACGCAAGCAGTTTTAACTTCAGTATACGTGAATCCACAAAGGAAAAACTGTCCACTCGGATTTATTATAAATCAGTGTGTCGTACTCAACACAGTTATTTAAATGATGTCTTAGTATTACTGAAAATAGTAGGTTTAATTTTCAGATACGCCTGGCCTGATAATAACTCGTTGCCTAGCTAAACCATAAAATGTGAGGCTATCGAAGTTCAATGTATGAAGATGGAAGGTATTTCACAATATAGATAAAAATACGCGACTTATCTCAGATGCTAGGGAGAGCTATATTGTCTAAGGCTCGGATCAGACTCTGATGAATGGATTTGTCTTTCTCATGGGAAAATGCCTTGTAAAGAAATTAGAGTGGGAATGGCACGTAAAATAAGATATTTAATGCTCCAGTGCACTCTGTTGATAATACGTAGAACGTTTGCTCTCCAAGAAAATGATATCAACATCATCATATCAAAATATGCTGATATCCTTCCCAATTGATTGAGACGGAGACATCCTTTCTCAATATGAATTTGACAAGAAGTGGTGGTTTTGCACTTTATTAGCATAATCAACTCCGTCCAATAAATAACACAGAATACACCATCGAGCATAAATTTCGGTGTTCTTTAACGCTGGTGTCTGGTGAATTTTGCATGATTGGTGTGGTCTACCGGTCTCTTTTATCTATAGAATCGTTCAATGAAAAATTGATTTAAGTGCTTCAGCAGCTGACTTGCACTCAGCAAGCAACAATACTTATTATGGGTGATTTTAACGTGGCAACCCCTTACCTCATGGACGGTCACTCCCCACAAACGCTTGAATATCTATTTAGAGATTTACTAGTTCCAGTCCCTTTATATAAGCATGTTCACGAATGCACTCGGAGATGAGGCGCTAACATCGTAGGAACAATCTGTCGAAGCCATTGGATTCCGAGGTTTGCTTGATCTTAGTGTCTTTTTAGTGCTGGCGTTCGTTTATGTTTGCAGTACTCAGCATTCTCTTGCAGTGAATAGGGTGCTTCGCCGGGTAGATAAATTAGCCGAGTAAAATACTAGTGCAGCTTCAGCAATGGCAGGAGGATTGCATAAGCCTGAAACTGAAGATAGACGAGAACTCGCAGATCGTTCCTGAAATATCCGAACATGAACTTCGTTTTGTTGTCCACAGCCGCACAAAAAAGTGGATAACGCTGAATCCAGCCGTGTGGATGTAGCATAAAGTCAACAATACATCTACTGCTTGACAACATTTCCGTATGATACACAACAAAGTTACTTTAATCATTCGATAGGTTAAGGGAGCGCACCAATTGATGTTGCTGTTCAAAATGGAACGCAATCCATATTTACTATTCAAAATCATGAACCCGAAAGCGCAAGACAAACCAAGTATTTTTGCCGTCCATAATGGTGACAAATTCACTGAGACCGCATTGGAAACCGAAAATGCTTTGGCGATTTACCACTCTAAGTTGTTCGTGCTGAAAGTTTTATTTAAATGTTGTGAGTGTACAGGCTACTCAGTAATGGAAACATTGGGCGAAAGTTTGATAAATCGAGATTGTTGCAAGTCAATTTCTCAAACCGAATGTAAGAAAATCACCAGGTGCGGAGATCATCATACCGCATATCCTCACGTTCTGTCACCGTCAGCTTTGTAAACCACTTTCCAGCCTCTTTAACTATTCGTTGCTTAAGGGAGTGGAACCAAAATATCGGAAGTCCGGTGTGATTACATCTAACTTCAAAGGCAGCTGCCGATCTGAAGCTGGAAATATTTGTTCCGATACATTAGTAACTATTTCTGGTAAGGTCATAGAGTGTATAATCTCAAAAAGAATGATCGCACACTTAAAAAGCGTAATTTTTTTCGCCATCGCAGCTTGGATTTAGATCTCATCAATCTTGTCTAATGAATCCTATCATAGCGTTAGACGACTGGACGAACGAGTTGGATAGAAGTTGCATTCACGTTTGTTACTTGGGTATTTCAAAAGCTTTTGACAGTCAATCACAATTTGCTTCTTAAAAACTGATACGTTTAGGAATATGTGAACCACTCCTTTCACAGTTGTGCAACTACCTGTCAGATCGCCACGCCCGAGTAAAAGTAAACGGAGTGCTATCCCGAAATTTAAAAACCACCAGCGAAGTCCCGCTAGGAACTGTTCTAGTCCTGCTGATTTTTCTGTTATATATATTATAGAAAATGGTCTAGTGATGATATGATAATTTGGATGCGAATCAGTTCAGCAGATGAGTGAGAAACTACAAAGGGATTAGGATGGCGTGTCTGATTCGGCGGCTATGAATGTTATGACATTCACCTTGGAAAGAATGTTCCTTGAACATATTGATTAGGACTTAATAATTTGGCATTGAGCTCGTTGGAAAAAGACCTTGGGTATGGTTTAGTTGAAAGGTGCATTGCCAGAATATATATAGACAGGCCAACAGATTGTTAGGTATCTTTTGAAGAATATTTGAAAGATTCTGGCTGGTAACGTTACCAAGGCTAATGAACATCTACCTTCGCCCTACGATGAAGTATGCGGTTTAGGTGTAGGCTCCGTTGCTGCCAAAAGATATTGCACTCTTTGATAAAATCTATCACAGAGCAACAAAGTTAGTGAAGCGTTTACATAAGGATCAGTGCACCGAAACATTGCGACGTCAGGGCCTATGCGACTTTACCCAAAGGAGAATGGGCCGCGATATTATTCTGATCTATATAATTGTGTCTACCGAAGGACATCCACTAAGACACTTGCTTGATGCGTGTGATGATAAAGTGAAAGGCGGACATACTTTATACATTTAACATCAAGTTCCAGTATTGACTGTCAGCACCTCAAGATGTGGTGAACTCTGCTTGCCTGGCAATTTTTAAAGCAAAATTGGACTTATATAAGCAAATGTAAATCATTCGTGAGCCTCATATTTAATATACTCTACTTCTTTTACACTATTCTATTTTTCAAATTTTCATCCATACCGTAATCCTGCGGTGTTGTAAAGTATTAACCTTTTAACTATAAATCCTAGAATCCTAGAATGACAAAACAGTCCGGAGTGATAATCTCACCGCAGCTCACACACTATTACTGTCTGAAACTGGTTAAAGATTATTGTAACGATTTCGTGAAGTAGGTTGGAAATGTTAATCGAGCCTTCAAATTCAAAGAAGTGACTGAAGACCAGTTAAGATCCCTGAGTTTTTGCGGATGACCATCTTTGAATGATCAAGATATTCTCACAAGATTACTCTCAAATGTTGACCAATATCAAAACATCTCTCTGTTGTCTATTACTACAGAATGTCAAAAATATCTGAACATGAAGCGAGATACCGCTATGATTGAACAACTCCCATACATGACTTAACCTTTGATAATAAGAGTGAAACGGAAAACAACGCTTTCGAAGAAAGGAACCGCCAGGCAATCTTCGCTATTCGGGTGCAAATGGTTAGTTTGCGACCAATTGGCGTTTTGCCTATCAACGATGCTGGAAGGTGATTTTGGGAATCGACTTGGATGAGAGTCATATTCCACAAACAAAACGCAAACTTAACATTATGACTGTTTTATATTGAATAGGCTTAAAATGGAGCCACTTGACGTATTCACGATCACCTACGGCGTTAGAACTTATGTAAGCAATTGGCGCATGTATTATGGAAACAATGCATATATTTGTACAATAATGAAAGTATTTTCCATATTTTCTAAATAGTGTGTTTATCGCCCCGGGGTAGATTTCGGTCATCTATAAATGGTTTGCATTTGCGGTGAACAAGGGAATGGCTGCGACACATTCGCAACTTCGGAAAGCGAGACAGTATTCGATTCTAGATATGACGCACCCAGCGACCGTTTTTCTGTGTACGTGTTAGCCCCATCACCCATGTATGGGTGAGAGTCGCGAGTAATCTCCCTGGTTCCGTGTTCTAACGCACTCGTTTTCGGAAATAATTCTGCTGTTTCATGGATTGCTGGTTTTCGATTGTCAGGAGACATTTTACTGGCCGCGGCTGCAGCTGCGGCAGCCAGAGTGACAACTTTTATGATTTCCAGAGCAGGTTGACAGTGTTGACGAGGTCCCGATTCTGGGTGGTACGTAAATGTGAGTCCACTGGAATAGATGATTCCGTCATTACGAACAAGTGTTATAGGCACCTGAATGAAGAGTTTAAAGGATGCTTTAATTAATTCACATGAAAAATTTCACGACAGGATCAAATGAACAAATAAAACATCCAATTTGAAAAATACATTTAATATCGGTTTCGCATTATCCAACAATACATTTTCTGTCGATGTTGAACGTTTAAGCTAGCGCCAAGGCACCTTAAAACCTATTTACCTCATCTGATTTACAGAAAAATCATTACCAAAGAGCTCGAATTTGCCCTGGCGGAATTACTGGTATAGGGTATGACACGTTTAGATTAGGCTTTTCAGACTCGTTTAGACCTCAAAACCAATATACTCCATCGACTGAAATCAATTGGCTTCGCATATTTCGACGGCTTCGGTGGAACTTAAAACTGAACCTGTTCTTAACGGTAGAGGCTTCGTAACTGTTACTAATCTCTGATCAATTTGCAAACGATTCGTGTTTAAAAACCTAACAACAGTAATGTGATAAGCAACATAACGACCTATCCCGGCTGCAGGGTTTTGGGGACAGTCCCGAAGATCGTTGTTAACAGTGTCGAATGTACTTCTATCTATCTATTAGATCTCATGCTTACGTGTGAAACTTTTAATGATTCACATATACGAATTCATTTGGTGTTGGATGTAGCTGCGATGTCATATTTTTGTCACTTTCCTGTAAGCAGAATTTGCATTAGAATATTGAAGCTACGTGACAAGAAAGTGGTAAAACATGAATTTTAATATCACCTGAGGAAGACAAACAGCAAAAAGCCGGTTTTGGAGTGTAAATGCTTGGTATGTGAGCAGCACCTTATAATAGCAAATTCGTTTTTTTTAAATTCACATCTTTTCTCTCTTTGATCGTGAATAATTTCTCTCTCAAATTAGAAAGCGAATATTCGGCTACTTTTAGACTACATTTTGATTAGGATTAGCGCGTTTTGCGCTGGAATAAGCTTATTGATTTTAGTTAAAACTGAGTCTGCTTTAACAAACTGAATCCAGCCTTGCATTATATTGTATACTACAACACTGTTTTGAAAAAAACGCTATAATTGACACTTAGAGAACACCTGAAACCAATAAAAAGTGTGTAATCAACGCGATATCTTACCTCCAAAGTGTGTTGTATATAAGTCCAGTCACGGTAGAATTCAGAAATATCCGGTACGAAACACAAAATCAATTCCTCGCACCTGTAGAATGTCTGGGTTGGAACATCTCCAAACCACACCTGATGCCGAGGACTGAAATTCTCCCCCACAAGTTCAACCATCGCGACATCCCCACCACCGTTGACGCGCATATCTTTAACCAAGGGAACTGGAGTGACTGGAGATGTCAACGGTGGAGGTATTGACTGTTGTGAGTCCGTGATGTTCAACCGGCTCGGTTCAAACCATCGGTATTCCGCCCGATCGGTGCTGATAATGGTCCAGGCGGCAGAATCATTGATAATCTCCCTGTTCAGATTATCTTCACATGGAGTGGCTGGAAGCTGGACTATTTTATCTTGTGATAAACAAAGATACATGCGATCGGTATCCTTGAGATGAAAGGCACATTTATGCAGCTGGCTGACTGGATCATCGGCATCCAGAAGCACCGTGGTTTTGTCCACTTTACGCACGATCTGCGAGCATGAGAATGACACGTTACTTAATTTTTTGATGACAACGTATAAACAGCTACATACAAAAATGTAGTAACTACAATGACAAGATGATATCACATATACATGTCAACTTTTTCTAAGGTTGAAATTAATATATTTTTGAGTTAGGGAGTTTGTTAGAGCTATGAAATTTTGAATTAAATTGAGTCTAAGGCATATAATCGAGAAGAAAGATCAATCCACATTAAGCATCGTGATATTGCCTTATTCAGAAGATCTTGAATCGCATTATGGTATGATATGAAAGCACAAGCCTGATCCATGCAAAGTGCTGCACAATCAGAGACTGCACGTGGGCTAAGATACTGTCAGGTTTCCCAGGCCTAGAGAGATATGAGGAAGAAAAACGAAATTGTAGTGAGACTCCAGCGTGTTTCAGCATGCAGCTCACTACCGGTGGCCAATCAATTTAGCACGGTGTTAGCCACACAGCACAGAAGTACTGCACGATTGCACATCCGGGCATTAAAAAGTTTATTCGAAGTTGGATATATGTTAGCGTTTTGACATCAACGTAACATTGATCTTTGTAGCATGTTGATGCTTTGAAATTTAGCTATGCATGCTGGTCTTGTAAGTGGCTACAACTATTCTGGAATTTGGCCAATCGGACGTTTGCATCGGTTCTAGATAACGAATGCATCCTTTTCTGTAGTGAGAATGAAGAGACCCGATAGCTTTCTGATCTCTCACAGTTAAAAAGGCCGAGTTAGCATACAGGAGTTCCGTTTACATTCCCTCATCATTGTGACTCACATAAAAAGAGTTTAATTCTCCAACTGACCAAGATTTATACCCACCGCCTTATTAATAATCGCTTGAAATATGTGAATCCCAGTAAGGTCGTTTACTTGGAGTTTAGCAGTGAGCTTTCATTCCTGTGGAGTTAGGTTACCTGACAACATAGCGATAAGCTGCTACAGCCTCGCAGTTAATGTGTAACAGATTAAAAATGATAAATCTCACGTATCGAGAATACTCTGTATATTTTGCATAAGAAAATGAATTTGATGTTAGATGCGAACAATAAATCGTGTTAAGCTAAATGAGTATTGCTTGTTTTACACCACTTGTGTTTAAAACAAAGTCAAGAGTTTATGTTCAATCTGCGATATGCCGCTGGCCCATTGGAAACACCCATGTGAACTCACCAATCGCGGCAAAGCCATTCCGGATTCTGAGCAAACTAATTTCACGGTGTTTCCATATTGAATATAGCCATCTTGCACGGTGAATTGTTCTGCTTCGCCTTCGTCATCCGCCAAAAGATTGATAGTGAATGCACCCCATCGACTAGAGCTCGCATGGAAACTGTCATCTTCAACATGGAGATATCTCGTGCTGACGGTTTGCGATCGAAGACGATTGAATAATGCGACTTTCGTACCGGAGGCTATGCATACTAAGAATGTGCAAGAAATGTTGAGGAATTAGTTATCGTAAAACGGGCGAGTTGAAACGAGTTGCCTATGTTTGGCATAGTGTACAGTAGTGATACAGTAAAGTCTAATCGCTAGCAAACAATATTCAATAGATTTCTAGTTGTTGTATTTAACATGGTATGTTATGTTATCCCATTTTCAAAAAAGCAGAAACTAGCTATATGCTTCGCACTGAATTCAGTGCTTAAATAATTATCATTTATTTATCTATACCTGATGTGGAATAATGATACTTAAACGAGTTTCTGCGTAAACCTCAGTGAGGTAATTAATCACAATCACTTATTTCCATAAGCTAAAATTGGTACAATATAGCGAAACACTTACAATCAGTGTTTTTCAACGACTGCTTCTTTTTGCTCGGTTTTGAAATGACTTTGATTCTCCGAGAATGAAATTGTCCCAAGTCTTTTCCGTGTGGATAAAATAATTTCAACATGAGCATGAAATATTTCCGTTTGTCGGAATCCGAAATGAACAGAGTTTTGGCGTTTGAGTAGTTCTTGCCCCGGTCAAAGCTGAGTTGAACCATATCCTGGGCAGCGGTAGTACCACCAATACCCATGAAAGCCAAGAGCTGTAAAATAGTATGATATGTGTTCAAGTGTTAAAATCTAGTTCGACCCACAAATTGCAGATGAATAATCTCGATGAATAGATAGGTGCTTGAAATTTCGGATTGTGTTTATCATTCGAACCGTGTTCCTTGCTGTTTCCGCCTTTCGATAACAATCAGTGTTTGACTTAAGTTCAAATGATTCTAACTTAAAAGAAATGCCGTAATTTTATCACTTTTTTGAATAAAATATTATCATAAAATGTGTTATCTATTAGATTGCATTGCTTCCGGTTCTGCAGTGGATAAACATAAATGGCATGACCACTAATGTACACACGGATTACGTAAGCATGATTATTGGTCAGCGGACGTGGTTCAATCCGAACAATCCGAACAACTAAAGGAGTAATAGTATGTGGTGGTGTGTATCAATTCATGTTCACCTCGTCTGCTTAACTTCGTTAACTTAGGATTGGTCAGGTGAATGCAATACACCACCTTCTCGCTTTTCGTACATTTGGTCTGACAAAGATTCTGTGTTAGAAGCGAAACTTTATGAAAAATCTGGTCCAACCGATTCGTTGCAAACATTTTTCCATGACTATGGATTCCCTATCGGTCTCAAATATGCTTAAACAACTTGTTTCATTTTCATGACATGATATTTCCTCTAATACGATGAAAAAATACGGTTTTACTAAAAACTAATAAAAATAACACTACGCGTTTTAGATGGTGCTGAAGTTTCCATTGATTAAGATAATGTGTTGCTCACATCCCAATTCCTTACACTCCACTACCGGTTTCTGGCTGTTTGCCGTCGTCAGGTGGAGGCAGTATGATCAGGTTCAGTGAGCCTTGAGACAGTGGTAAAGTGGTAAACAAAGTTATACTTGTATGCCACTGTTATATAGAGATGGGGATGTGAGCAACACATTAATTTGGTCATCCATAAGCGCCTTGAGTGCTTAACCAAGAATCACTTTGTGATTCCGTGTCTGAACATCGTAGTTCGTTGTACGAATCCTATTTAACAGTGGCATACAAGTATAACTTTGTTTTCCACTGATTATGTTTTTGATCCTTAGACTGACGTTCAAGGGCTTTACAGAATGAGAGTCATGAGTATGTTGTTGATATATGATAATGATGGTAAAGCACATCAAGTTCTTCATGTATTTTTTCATCACGCACATACATAGTCTGACTGTTTGCAACATTTCAACAGTCGGAAGAGCAGAACTAAATTTGGCCCTTATCTACCCTATGCAGATGAGCTTTCAAGTTTAAGAATGCAGATGAAAATTCATGGTGCACAGTTGAAAACGGAGGGCAACCATTGACAATTTCACACTTTGAGATTAGCCTTATTAGCATTTGAGGCAAACAGAAAACGTAGTGTTTAATAACACGTTTACACCGTGAATTTGAATCCGTTAAACAGCGATTTAGTAGGCGAAATTTCTGCCCAGATCAGAATTTCTTCAATGTTTTAGGGCTCCTTGAATTTTGTATTACTTTCAGAATGTATAAACCAAGCCATGTATCAGCGAAGAATAAGTGAATAGAAAGAAAACTTAGATAAATTGTTAATCTATTGAAATACCTAAGTTTTAACTAGGTCACGTAAGCAATCGCAACACGTCTGGTGTGTAATATGTGATCCACATTTTCGTACGAAATTTTAAAGCAATCCCTAGGGCACTGTGCTCTGGTAATAAAACCCGAAAACAAATCCGATAAATGCCAATCAAATTTATCTCACTGAATCAAACGTGCTAATTGCTAGCATGCAAACTGTTAATCAATCAGCGCATCCATGGAGATTGATAGCTAGTTCCATCACCCATCGACCGATAGAAAGAAAATTTTTACCTGCGTTATTGACTCGTTACATGATTGACTGGTACCAGCAGTTGATAAAAGTTCGGCGGACGTTGATGAAGGAAACTTAAAGCTTCCTGAAGTGGAGTTGACCACTGCCAGCTTATTAGATCCTGCGATCATATGAGCGTCATGCCGCTCTGAGACTGTGGCTTCCGAATTAATAATCTGTGACGATTCTTTCTCCAGTCCCCAACCATCACCACGGAGATAAACACATGGAGATGGACAAAAGAACCTGCATAATAATAAAAATGGGCAAGAGTAGAATACAGTACGAAAAATCGAATATTGAAGAGAATCAAAAACGACAAATTTGACTGGGTTTAGTTGCCAATAAATATTTAACAAAATTATCAAGCACACAACAAAACGTAGTAAAATATACATGTACGCTTTAGTTTTAAAATTATCCTGCATACAACACATGTAAGATATTTATGATATTTTAATGTTATCCAATAGATATTCTGAGGGGCTATTAATTATCGCAGCTGATTGCCACCTGCAGCCGTCCGCAAAAATGTCCTATAGCACAGATTTTTTATTTGTACTCTCCGATCAATTTAATTGATTTAAGTAATATTGGGATCGAAATTATTTAGCAAACAATAAAACAAAATTCATATAACACCATAAATGTCCGATACGCCAAACAAGCACGTTTAAAATGGTAGAAAGATTTCAATATCAAAACTATTGAATAATATTCAGTAGTTTATTTATTATAATTTTTATCAGCATGTTGATTTTAGTCGGACAGAATTAACGTTCACAAGTTAGCTATGCACCTGTCTGATAACCAGGTGCCACTGTTTTATTATGACTTATATTGAACTGCTAGGTTTAATTAACGTTTATCAGGTCTCTGTAAATTAAGTTTACTCGAAGAAGTACCATTCAAATCAATACGAAAACAGCCAATAACGACTGAATGGTGCTCGCCTTATTCGGTATATACAGAAACTGGCAACACAGGATGAATTGATACAGGAAATGTGTACGCTATATGGTCCGACTACCCAATTTCCAGTCAAACTTTAAGCAGATCAATGAAGATTATGTTCATAATTCCAAAAAAATTTCTATCAGTTAGCACCTAATGTATGAAGTGCCAATCGTGGGCTCTCGGATGATATGCAGAACACCTACATACGATGCAACAACAAAATTTGAGGCGCTAAAAACTCGATATCAATCACAGACCCGTGAGAATTCGGGTTTTGGAATTGCAGAAGAATGGTTGTAGTGCCACCGTTAGAAATTCGTATACGATGGAGAACGACAACAGTTACAGGAAGTTATAACACTTCTCCTGTCCCGTCAAAAGAGACCACTGTGAAGAAGTGAACTGCTTGGCATAAATTCAACTGAGAACCGGTACAGACAGGTTGAGAACATCATTTCGGAAATAAGATAGGCACGTATTTTATAGCTTGTCATGATCGTACTAAACACGTTGACCGATTGAAGTTCTATTGTGTTGTGAGATTTGTTGGTGAAAGTGATCAACGTTCAAACGTTTGACCTCAAATGTGATTTGAAACGTAATCGACAGGTGGAGGGAAAATGCAGGGGGTGACTTTTTTATCGTGGCGTAGATTGATCTCGAAGTCCGTGCGAACAACGGGATAGACGGTAAACCTGGGAACGCGATTTGGATTCGATTGCCCTGGTGCAGTTATCAAATTCAGCTTCTACTCAATGACTGAACACAGACCTACATTTATTAGAATTATATTAAGCAGAAATTTATATTTCGTTTATTTAGTTTCCTGGCAAACTACTTACCGTGAGTGACAATACTGACACCTACTAGCCCATATATTAAGGGAAACATCATTTTGAACAGGGTAAGCTTCATGGGAAAACAAATATTGTCAGAACCCCCTTTTCCTTAATTGCAGCTTTCTTCGCTTTAATTGGCGCGGCACGTGTCCTCGAATTGCCGAAAACATTTGACTAATGGACTGAGGCAATATCTGTTCCATCCCACGCTTCGAAATAACCAAATGCGGACACAGGAACTCAGTGGTACCCTAAATAGGATCGGCCTTGTCCCACGTGAATTTTATGAATTAGTTCGGTATCAAGCAAGCAAGATTAAAATAAAAGGACGCTACGTTACCTGTTAACGATGTCAGCAAACATCAACCAATAATTTTCACTACATCTGCTCTAGAGTGGCACTGAGTTCATTCAAACAAACAGTCTCGTGGAATCGCCACATTCACTGTACCGGTATAACGTCTTGCTAGTGATGCGAATTTATTTGCTGTGAATCATTTCCTTTGCAAAAATGTTTCAGCGTTGTGGACATTCAAATTAAGCCACACATTTATTGCAATGCGAAGATATGTGACAGATAGGGCGTTTATGTTAGATCCTTGCGTAGCAGGTGGTGTAGGATACTTGAGAAAAATGGTTTGGAATATCAAATCATTATGCGCTGACCAATTAAAACGATCGGGCCAGTTGAATTCGTACTTAAATTCAATGGAATCGCTCATACGCTATCTTGCATTGGAAACATTTTTATTTTGCCTTAAGTCTTTCCCCGACACTGACCGCTACATATGTGGGTTGTTGTTTGCAGAATTTATTATCTTTTAATCGTAGCGAAGTGGGATATGTTCAAGAAAATGTGTTGTAGCAAAACAATTTTGATATGTGCAAAGAAAAATGAAGAAAATCATTGTATTCAGTAGGTACTTGCTAACTGATATTTTGATACAAAAGCTAGAAATAGGTTTATTTCTCCTGCTAAACAGACTCAAGATATTCTGCACCGAAACAAGAAACTACATAGATTTCTATCAGATAATTGAATCTTTCACTTTCTGCCTGGTCGGATTATGAGTGCAGAGTATATTTTCGACGCACAAAAATTTGTTGCTTCGGGAGATTGGATAGAATCTTGTTTTTTTTCATGAATACTCACTCTGAGCCACCCGTATCAACATGAAATCTGTTTTACCTGGACAGGTGCAACCTGCATGCTACGTGTATATTCTATCCAAAGGGTAGATTTTTCACCCATATTCAATCTAATTGTCACATAAACAGCAGGCGGTCACGTTGGCGTTCTAAATCTATGTAAAAATCATGTGTCTTACAGTGTAGAAATTTTGCTGGAAAATAATTTTCTGCTTTTCCTATCAACTTTCACGGTAAAATTGAAGTTGAATTACGAATAGAATGTTAAATATATTGGGGATGGTGGGGTATGAAAGGCTTCGGAATTTGCGGAAGACTAAGCATTAACGCACTGGGATGTCATGGTTACAGTTCGACTAAACCAAACATCAAGTAAAGTTTTGTGTCAAGCACAATGCATTTTTGGATTTACGTTTGAGAATGTTTCTAATTCGAAACATCAAAAGGGGTGATTAATAACCAAATTACGTGGAAAAATTTATTTCAAGCATAAGCGAGTCAAATGCCGAATAGGTTTTTAGAAACGTCTAATCCAGGCTTGATGACAAAACTTTAAAGAACACTGAAACAATTTGAAAAGGGACGATCGTGCTGCTCAAACTTTCCTATAATTTCATCACTATTGCGATGTCACTGGTAGATGCACCCGACAGTATTCAGATTTTGGAAGAAACTAGCTACTCAAATAATTATATACATTCGCAACGTTTATACCTTGTCTGTTGATCATTGTTCACACATTCATTTGGCCGAATAAAGCCATTTTTTTCTTTTTACATAGTTATTTTTAAATACGTTTCAGTTTCCTGCTTTGCATAAGCAAATCTGTATGTGTCCGAAGTACAGAACACACACTGGATGGGCCATACAAATCATCAGGCCCTCTACTATTCTCGACATGAAGGATACAGTGGTTCCCTAATATTATCTTACTGGTTAACCTAATTTGGTATAAAAACATTGTTTAAGCAATAAGGTGAAATTATGAATCACTTACCGCTTTTCAGTACCATACGATTTTTGTGCAACTTTCGCGTGTAATATCACCAGGATTTGATCTCTCCGATCGGCTAAGTAAGCGCGCATCATCTGTCGTGTTAAGACACCAGCCGGTTCCACTCGAATCGATTCAATCGCCTCTTTATCTGCCATGATACCCGAGTGCTCAAAATAATTGTTGTTTTCCGTTCCATTTGGGTTCGCCGGGGTTGTGTAATTTTGTAAATTAGAGTAAAACATATTGTGAGATGATTTCATGTTAGGTTCGCCATCTCCTATTGCTTCGAAATGCTGTGTGCGCTGAAACAATGGATTGGAATCCGACGAAGTTACAGTATCCTTTTTTATCGAGTGACGCGATCTTTGGCCGCAGTGCTCGGTGTAATTGTCCGCCAAGTTACCAGTGATGGAGGAGTTATAGGCTGTGTCCCGTTCACTCGGCATGCCAATGTGTGAACCAGAATGTATATACGAATCGGGGCGACGGAACTGGTGGTCGAACAGGTTCTGTCGCTGTGTTTCATCAACAGCGATACGCTCCATGGAATCCTGATGTTCGGGAAACGGACGCTTTTTACCCAATTTGAGGCTGTAACAAAGATGATAATTCATGTTAGTGAATAAACTTTATCCAAAAAGATCGTTATGATACACTAATACAGTAGGAGTTTTCCCATACTCGCCAATACAACCTATCCCTAGAAGTCAAGAACCCGACTTGCATGATGAGTCTTAATCAAAATGATAATGAGCTAATAAGTTTTCGCTTGCAGTTTAGTAGCGACGATTAACGGTAGGAACAAAAGCCGCAAAAATGATTTGTGCTGATGACGAACTAGCCGTTGGCAAATTTCATTATAAATGAAGACATTTACCAGTGTCCCTGTGATTATTCCTCTGCACATTTGTAATAATTTAAATCTCTCATCAGCATCTTGTTTTGCTACTGATGTTGATGGTGCTGATGATGGAGTAGGAGAATAATTGGATCGTTTCCCAATTACGGGTCCGTGATATGAGAACACCTAACTTGAGCCAGTTGATCTGATAAAATTCGCGCGGTGGATTTCAAACACAAAACGAATCCATATGGCATTATGCGTATACTTTGACGAAAACGTTTGCTTACGAAGACTCGTTTTGGTCAGTTTCTTTCCTCCTGCTTTCTAATGGTAATAAGGTGATATCTAGGTAGGCGTGATGGATCAGAAGCTCTATTTTCATAAAAAAATTCCATAAATATCCATTACCAATGCCGTGGATGATTTGGGAATAATAATCGAAATTGACAAAGGAAAAAATGAACGCAACGTCGGTTCATGCTTACGTTCCATAGAATTAGCACACATCTTCTGAAAAAATGCTTATGAATGTTCACCTTAGTAGCTTTACTCGTAAGAAAAAGTATAAATCACGCTAAATTTCACATTCAATTGTGCAGCTTTAAAGTCGAAGTATCCATATCACTTCTTTCTAACATGGTGCGATTGACGAAAAGCACTAAATAATTCATAATAAAAATGACAACGATTTACAAAAAATGCATAACCCTCTGCTCACAAAATTGAATCCGGTACAGGCATTTAGCTTAATGGCTTGAAGTGCATGACAACAAAAAGAAATCATATCAATAGGTTCCAGAATGTTGAAGGTATTATCAGTAAGGAAACCCTAAATGTTTGACTAATAATTTTACTGAAAAAATCATTGTTATCCGCTTGTCTGCTCAAGTCCTGTATTCCAAATATTCATAATTAATAGCCGACAAGCAATTAGATGAGCAACGTACGCCTCTAAAGTTTTTCTGTTCATAGCGGATGTTTAAAATATTTCTTACTTGTTCGATGTATTTGCTTGTGTTCCTTGAGGTATTGATTGGTACGGAGCATATAAAGTGTGTGAGTTCTCTCCATTTGTTCGATTGCTATATAATCCTTGGCTCGTTAGAGAATTAGAAAAAAATTCGTGGGCTGCTGACAGCGAAGTACTAGACATTAGGGGATGATAAAACGTGTCGTAAGCTGAAGTTGTTGAGTGCAAAGTATGTGCGACAGCTGCGGCCATTGCAGCAACTGGAGAAAGGGGATTGGATGTCAAGTTTATGTGACTCGTGCTTGAAGACGATGTCAAGGGAAGGGGAGGAGGAGGAAAAATAGGTGATGCTGGGTTTAGGGAACTGCTGTTCACAAAAGGCGGATACACAGGATTCAGTATTTGGCCAACAACGTCGGTGGAAATTGGGGGCCCCTGTAGGTTGTTTGCGAAGAAACAGCCTCCGTTTTCCTCGGCTTTTTCTGTGACTCGTGGGTGGGAATCTGAAAATAAATAAAACCATATTGATTAGTGAAATTTACGGTAAATAACACGTGGGTCGGATGCATAGTTTTTTCATTTTCAAGTCTAATTATATTTTGCAGGCGTCTTTCAATCGCTACGTGAAACACGATGTAGAATAAATAGAAAAAGGAAAGAAAGGTTTGATGTAAAAACGATTCAAATCTATTTATGAGAAAGTGATACCTGGGATTGAAGTTTGAATTTAACGGTGCAGTTATATCCTCATTATTCGTGGAGCGATTCCGAAATCAGTAAATTAAATACCAGAGGAAATACTGGTTATCTCAACTTCACACTGGAAAACATGTTTCATAACGACCTCAATTATTGCGTACGGAATAAGTTGGTGCTAAGGGCAAGCTAAATTTCATTCATTCTGAATACTCAAACTTAGTGGATTGCGTTATGTTTGATGTTAGGCGTTCAGTAAAATAACATTCATATTCGGAAATCCTGTAATACTGGCTCGTCTGCCTATCTAAATTTTACGGTCTCTGTAGTCAACCGGATAGAAAGTGCGCAAATCTTTGCAATGATTTTTTATAGCCATGGGTTTAACACTGAAATTTTAATTTCGTTAAATTCTTTGCAAAATCATTTCGGTGCAGTGCGAGTAATGTATATGATGCCTCCTAATATGTGATTAAATACTAGCTGAATCCTCGATCTAATAAAAAAAGATCAATCGACTTGATTCCTTAAATTTAGTAGGATTGAAAAAACTAAACTATTTAACCACACCACTTGACCCTACAGTAATCTATCGCTGTACCATCCCATCCCATTTTTAACATAAAAATCGCATGAACTATAAAGTACAAACTAATGCTCCGTGACCTTAAAATCGTTTTAACTTGCTGCAAATGTTTTTCAATCTTGACCCGATCGAATATACGGGAATGGTACATCGTGCGTTCGAGTTTTGTACTTTAAAGGTCAGCGGGTCAAATCTACATTTGACCGTAAGGTCAACTGGCTGAGTAATTTTATAGCATCTTTTAAATAATTGAATGTTTGAACCATTCATAATTTAAGTGATAAAAATGGAATGACTAAAGATTCGTTTATAGTGGCTGCTTGATGGAAATCCCGAAAATTGATGTTGAAACAGCGAGGCGAATATTCTGCAGTGAGTTTTGGTAGAATTTGTGGAAAACATGCGGAATTCGTAACATCCAAAGACTAAGTGTATAGAAGATAGAAAAACTAATCTCAATAAGTTAATAGTTTTATAATAAGAGGTAGGATATTATACTTTGCTTTGAGGGCTCGCAAAATCTGATTCTCAGTAAGCAGGCTGATACAGAACAGAAATGTATTGCTGGAATCATTAACAACCAAGAGCAAGGACATGCAAGCACGGAACTTTAAGAAATACAGTCACTAATAAAGCGTATTGTTGTGTTGAAGCTGGATCAGAATACGGCTACCACTAAGTTTGATACAGTTCAGTTCTGAACAACAGGCGAATACTTTTAGACCTGCTTTAAACTCACTTAGCCAAAGGCCTATAAGAAGAGAAATGAAAAAGAAAAAAAAGAAAAAGAACTTAGTTAACTGAAAGAAGTTCCCTTCATTAGGTAGCTTTAACGAAATTCAAAAAAGGATTGTGGTATAACCTACGCCAGTTTCACTCTCAATCCTAGGTTCTACGGCCCGTCGAAATTACATAAAGAGCATTACAATAAACCCATCTTAGTTGCGATCAGGTCACCTTCGTACGAGTTTGCAAGAGAGCTGTTCTGCTTCTTGAAACCAAATGTCACTAATACAGTCTCGTTTATCAAGCAAAGTACGACGATGAAATACTGATTTGCTTTAATGGCGTGAAAAGGGTTAGTGTGTTGGTGATAGCAAGGCGTGCGCCGAATTGCGATAACACATTGACGTGTCAGATAAAATGTATATCGCAGATTATGAAAACGTTATCGAGATTCGCAAACTCGAACATTTCTTGTTTTATAAATATTTGTATAGGCAAATAAAATGGCAGGCAATTGACTCATTGATAACCCAATACTGGAGAATATGTATATGGCTTACTTCGAAATCAATAACAACCGCAATATAAGTATGATGCACGGAATAGAACATTTTTAGGGCATACTTCGATAGAATTTATTAAAGGTAACAAAAGGCATTGCTGAGACACGTGGGTCTATAATTACCTAATTCAGTATATAACCGTTGTTGTTTATTTCTTGAATGCACGCCATATCGTATAACAAGATTAACTTCAGGTGTTAAAACGGTCTTAAACAAGCTTGTTGTCAATGCGGTTGATAGGACAAAGATCTCAACATTATCTTTCCCATTCCTGAGGACGTAAAACTGGTCACATTAATAAAAGCAAACAGCAAAAAACCGTTTTGCAGTTAAGGCGGTGAGCAAAACAATACAACGACCAAGACTCGCTTTATACACAACATTAATCTAAGTTTTTAATCCATAATTCCTGTCATTTCCATCACACACACCATGACCAGTTTCAAGCTGTTTGTGCTCACCAGGTTGGGACAGTACGATCAAGATCCGCATGCGTTCATATTTAGCCTTAACCATGTTGTTAGTCGTGCACGTTTACTCAGGTTAGACACACTTACAAATGACCTTGACCGCATTAGAATAACGCTTCCAATGAATATTGCGTTAGGCAAATCGACCAAATAATCCTTGTTTTGTATACGTGACTCGACATCCTGCAGATATACTTAGATTGTTTAGTGGTAAGGTCAACTACAGCTTTGGGTGGAGTGATTCTTATTCATGTTCCCTGTTTTGATCATCGTTTTTTGTCTGAGGATGCGTGAGCTTACAGAATGATGTTATCAAAACTGCTCAAACAGGTTACTTATAAGTTCGTTTCCATTATTATGACTACAGGATCGAACGAATTTCAACTAAACAGTTATAGCCATTTAAATAGTTCCACTACAAATATAAATATGAATATTCTATTTCATAATGGGTAAACAAAAGACGAATATTTTGTTACTATTCTATTTTAAGCATCTAAATCATCCAAGCAAGCACGTGCTATCAATAAGTGCCACACGGAATCATTTTATATTGTGATGAGAAAACATCTGAATTACAAAGCGTGAATTTACACCCATCCTATCGCTTCATTCTTTCAAAACAACGGACGAGAAATGTATTATTAGTCTGGTAATAGATAGTTGGTTAACGACCGGTTAAAAGCAATATTGTGAATAAAGGCGGTGTTTTGATGAAGTTTGTTTCAAAAAAACAATCGCAACATTTCGCGTTATTTTGAAAGTTAATCCAAAATTAAATATCGTCTTATCCTAATGCTTGACTTGAGTTTTACTTGTTCATAAACATTTTCACCAGCCGGATATGTTAACGAAACCTAAATAAGATGGCTCTCACACGCAGGCTATATGTTAATTAATCGATGCACTATTCAATCATAAAAATCCATTAATCTCACAGTTAATTCCTGCAATAGTCTATGTACAATAACGGGAATATCGCGATGCGATTCGCGTATAGAATCACTCACGATTAGCAGTTTTACTGCACTTTCACTGCACGTCAGAATGACCGGATGTTTATAGCAGGTGGTTCTGAATGATGAATGGTCAACACACTGGTATTGTACACAATACACGAATACTGATTAACAAGCCACCGAATGAGAGAATTTCCGGGCTAGGTGTCCGCTATACTGAAGTGTTACTAAAACTCAAGTGAAAACAACATTGGTAAAAATACACTGTTCCATTCATACATTGCAGCAAATCTGAAATTGCAATATAAACGGTTCTCATCTGGTGAGCACAACTACTTCACCCATCAGAACCTCGACGGCTAAAACTTATTCGGACTCCGGGCTTGTAGAATCATGCAAACATCTAACTGTCAAGAAAATAAAATAATTACATCGAACCCTAAAATTGTGTATTGTTAGCAGTATTGTTGTTGCTGTCTAAGTTTCGTTAGTGCACCTGATCACCTGGACTAAGTTTCACACAGGGTCACCGATACCACCGTTCAGAACGCGCCGTTGCCCAAGTGATTGCGTGCTAATTCCCATGGCCCTATCGATTCAAATTTTCAAAAGTCCCTCAGTCTATTTTGAAAAGTTAAAAAGAAACTTGCTCAAAATTTAACCGCCGATTAACTTTCCGTGTCAGAACCGTAGGGTTACCAATACAGTTGTTGTAGCCAAGTTACATATGCAAAATGATGACAAATCAATTAGTTTCAAAAAAATGAAATTGTAATTCTTCTGAAATTGGGTTCATTATAGGTAAATTCTATTTATCTCACGCAATATACAAACGAAGTAACCATGGGAGCATCACCTAAATCATCATCTGATTCTCATGAATTTACTCCCAGATTTGACCACGTGTTTAAATAAAAACGACTCTAGCGGCCGAAACCTTGCTGCTGAGCATCAGTCCAGTTTACAATCTATAAGGAAGCTGTCGGATTCTATTTACGGAATTTTGAGTGTGCTTATGTTTATCATGCGGGATGAAAGGTCGTTATTGAGAAATGTTACAAAACCCACCTGTCATCTTAGTAGTACGTCTGGGGTACCGTGATTAATGTGCAACGGCAAAACACCACAATCAGTCACGGCGTATTTGCATACGTGGCGATGCAGATTACCGGCACTTGTAGGCCGACTGCTAAACATTGTCGAATTATTCACGTTTTAGAATGAAGTTCTGTATTTCGCTGTTACCGACTGGGTTACACAAAAAGGAAAGGTATTGTAACTCAGTGAAAACTGATTGAATAACGCGCTCTTATGCAGCTCAATTCTAGTGATTTCAATTATCAGGTAAACGTATGGGTTCAACAAAAACAAATCAAAACAAACGAATAATGCGACGTTAATGAGCGAATTCCCTGTTATTAACCAGTAAATCGAGTGAGACCATCAGCACGGAACATTCAATAAGAGCACATAGATGATTCTACTACTGTTGCTTCACTTGCGTTGAACCCAAGATTATGAAGAAACAAGTTCATATTCTCTTAACGTTTGAGGAGGCTGTGTGCGAAGCATATTCAAATTACAAAACGAAACATCATAGGATGTCACTGTAGACAGGTGAGTGAACTGTATTGTTCTTCCCCGTTTGACACACCCGTACGAAGTTGTACACACCAGGGTTTCGTGCAAAATTGTGTTGTGTTTAGACCTGTTTACTTGCGGGTTAATAAAAGATAGCATCGTATGATACGCAAAAAGTTTTAACACGTTCCCATTCATTCGATGACAAATTTAAGTGAAAATAAATTTGAAAACAATGTATGTGGTAATGATTCGCTTATGTTCCATTAAAGACGAATTCAGAGCAGTAACCATTCAGAGGGAGCATAAATGATGTTTCAATGCTAAGAAACGCGTACTGAAATTAGAACATTAACCAGATGCCATGAAAGCCCGTTCAGTGTCTCATAAGCTACCTTCGAATCTATGCTGCGGTGATTAAAACAACATTTGGAGATTTCATAACTCACATTTGTTTTCAAAATAATCTGAACCTGTTATCGCGTCATCTCTTTCTATTAATGTAGAATTGATGCTCACAGGATTGTCACCATTGACGTTACGATGCGATGGAGGCGTGACTTCTTCCGATTTGTATGTTGTGGGAATCAGTAGACGAGGAAATGCAACATTTTCCTTCTCGCAGGTATCGCCGCTTACATTGGTCAGTTCTGAGTCGAGCAAGGATCGGAAACCACCTGGTTGCATCATCGTGTCACCTGGTTCAACGAAATACTTGCACGGTCGCTCGGGTAGACGATTTACAAAATTGCTCAAAGCGTCAGAATTCAAGTTTCTCTGTTTAACACTGCCGAACTCGATGCCTTGACGAGGGTATAGCAACATCCGTGGTGATATCGCACTAGTGCCCGAAAATCGGACACAATTGTCCTCACGGCGTGTAAGAAAGAGATACAACAGTAATCCGGATTGAAAGCAACCGAGTATGCTGATAAGTATCCGTTGTGTGCGCTACACATAGTAGAGACAGACTTAGTCCGGTTACAGCCAGTCAAAACCGTCTCTCGCGCTCTCATACGACGTTTGTGTGCATACGTGTCTGTGTGCGTGCGTGTATGTCCGTGTACATATGCGAGAAGAGATGACAGCGTGAGAGAGCGTGGGAACCCTGACTGAATTATAACGTTGGCTATGCAGCTGTTCAGAACATTAGTTCCCACGATCGTGTTCACACGCCACGAACTACGGCAGCCCACATCGTCAAAAGTGGTGGTGGGCGAGACGACACTGCTAGGGCTGGGAAAGGTTTTGCTTTTCACTGTTCGTTTGAGAACATAGCTCGGTAACTAGTGTGAGAAAGTGAATTTCAGACAAACCTATCGTGGAACGTAGTTACACACAGAAGGATACATTCTCACGTCTTAAATCTGACAACACAGTGGGAAAAGCCTGCTCCGAACTGTTTGATTTCTAGATGATTTTATCTATGAGGGACGCTAAACGAATGAGATACAAATACAAAAAAGCTAGTGGATACATTTTATGAGAAAAATGAGACATTAAGGCTCAAGAATCTGTTGTTGTATAATCTCATCCTAAATAATAATAAATTACTAGTGAGATACAGTAGTTTTTAAACAATCACAAAGTGGGTTTGAGCACATTTTGCAAAACCTCCAACCGTGGCGAGGTGAAAATTCCGGGCCCTTGTCACCTTTTCATCACGGCCAGTAGTCAGTAATTATTGACGTTTGCATCGCTTTACAATAACGAATTCAGTGCCGATAAATTTGAAATCATTTGTGTTAACTTGCCAGGGTACTTATTATTTCTCCAAAGACAACTGGATCACACATGCATCTACCTTCGATCTACTCCGCAAAACCCATGATAGCTGGTGATATTTTCTTGCTGAACAAGTTCGCTCTTAGCGGAATCGACACTCTGCTGATTTGGTAAATAAGAATCTCCACAGTTACAAACATATTCATCTTATTCAATCCACCTATACATTGTAGACATATTTAAATCTGATTACTTATGACCATGTGTGTTGTTTATTAAAATAAAGTTCCTCACTTTTATTAGCCGTGCTCTATTACTTCATTTCTAACTTGTAAAAAGCGAAATCGATGCAGTACCTAGGAATAAAATAATTGTCGATGAAGCGCATCAACTGGTAAAATAATTCTTGGTTGGTTTTTTCAATGCAAGGACTGATTTGATTGAGTTCGTTTCTCTATCCCTCCAGTGTTCAAATAAGATTGGATAGAGCAAAGCATCAGTGATCCATTCAATGGATGTTTGACAAGTTTTAAGCTAAAATTTTAAGACAGCTGTTGATTGAGATTTTATAAACGCACTGACGAAGCTATGGTCTTGTGGTGTCTACAAGCAAAGCTTGTTAAATTTATCCGTTGCTACTTTACCTAGTAAAAACCGTTCTGATGTCTGAACAGTAAATCTGTCATTGTTGGCCCAGCCTCGACCGACGGAATTTTCACCCTGGTCAGAATATCATTTACTAGCACGTAAGAAACAGAGGCTGCATGAATTGCTGCACTGATTGGCTGCCGATATCGATTATCCACAGCACAATCACAGTTGAGTCAGTCTGGTTGACCGAGTTAATGGATATCTGGCGAGTGGTGCTTTGGTACCCAGAAAGAGGCACACAGTTATACATTTGGATTGGAAATTTCTTGGCAGTTTGCTTCAGCGACGATAGACATGAAACAACTTGGTACGGCACATTCATTTAAACCTGAAACGCAGATTATATGGGAATCGATGGAAGAACATTTCGTTAAAATATTCTAATTAATATACTCCATCTATGAATATTCCTATTGTCTGTGTTAAGCTGACAAGCCGTTTTCAGTTGTTTTCAACCAAAAATTTCATGTTGTATAAAAATAAATATTTAAATCGTCGTAAGTTTACAGTCGTTTATAACTAAAACAAATTCCAAAGAATTAATTACTGGAAGATCTATCATATGCTAGTGAAATCTCTTGGTTTAATGTAACCCATTGGACAAACTTTCCATGAGAATTTAAAAAATTGATACTTATAATTCTACGCGAAGTATATGATACAGAATATGGAGTGTAATGCCACTAGGCCGCTTGTTCAGGATTAATAATGTAACGCTTCACCTCGAAACGGCTTGAGAAAGTGCGCCACTGCTATTCACCGAGCGGAGAGCCCCACACATCCTCACTGCATATCTGTCTGAAGGTTATGGGAAAGATTGATATTCCCTGTCGGACTGTATGGTGATGTATAGATATCTCAGTGACCGACGTTGACCAGAGAGTAACACCAAGTACTTAACCGTAAGGACATTTAAACGGTCGTATTGTGATTGTCAGAAAATGCATTAGTACTAAAGAACATGTCTTTAAATCAGAATGGTACACGTTTAGCACTCTCCCTAGTTCTACAGGCAAAGTTGTGCAGTGAAACGAACTGCTTAGGAGGAAAACATGATTTTAAATGTTCATTTGTATACATTTCCAGCACACACACACACCACCACCGGTTTCGTGCTGTTTGCACTCTTCAGGTACGGAGCATACGATCAGGATCTTGATGAATGCAAATAACACGAAACCAATCGTGTGGTGTATGTGATGGAAATTCATGAAGATGAACATTTTGTTCGTGATCATGTGTTTAAACTATCTACCCGTGTTTGGACACGCGATTGCACGGGTTGGTCGCACCAACCATATCCAACAATGACATACAAGTGTAAATTGATTAAAGTATCTTCGTCGCACCAATTTAAATTTAGCTGAATAGTTTCTGCTTCCAGCATGCTGTTTAATGATTTCAAGTAAACGAATGTTCACCTGACGACGATGGCAACATTCGAATGCTCAAACAAAGCGAGATGATTGCAATCATTCGGAGGTTTTCATGGCGCGAGATTGCCTTATCGTGTTGCTTGTGGTTGACAAATCAATGAGTACATTAGTCAAGGTTAAAATTGAAACACGCAGCCTTAGAACCGATAATCCAGTAGCATTCATCACATTGCGTATAATCGCTACTTTGCAATAAAGAATACCTCTGCATGTGTCAACACGGAAACTTTTTAATGAACCAGTGTAGTTGTGAAGTGTTAACTTTCATATCCGATAAAAATGGAAGGCGCAAAGCGCAGTGTGCAATTAATTTTATTGTAATGATCACTTTTGGAAAGCGCTTCTAGGCTACCGGTGTAACCGCGTTGAAATAAAATGGAGACTATAAGAACCAATTCAATAAGTCCTGAAACAGTGGCAAAGGATTTAACATCGCTACAAAGACGTTTTTAAAAGAGATATGAAAGCTGTTGGGAATAGGTTTATTAAGACCGTTCACTTTTCGGGTACAATGCGAAATATAATCCACAGATACTGATATCGCCCTCTAAACCTCTTAACCCTACCGAACGAGTACTGCATATCTCTATGAACGCTGTGGAAGAAATTGTTACTTCCGACTCAAAAGGTTTAATCACGAGGTCAACAACAATTTCATTCTAGATTAGGGGACATAATTCAATGAAAAAATCATTATGCCCATCAACTCTAGCTACTCAAGCTCGCGTTGCTAGCAATTAATGTTGTGCTGCATTAATGTTGTGTGCATATCTTATAGTATTAAAATGTAATCCGTATTGGGCGATGCTTATTAGTTTTACTTACTTCATCCATATGCCCTGGCTTCAAAAGCCTCAAATGTTAACATAAATGGAAATATCCCAATTCGACATGAAAAATTTGTGAAATCAAAAGCGTTGTTATCAATTACTTATTAAACTCCCGCATTTTGCCCAAACTTTGAGTAACACAACAGGTCAGGCGTGATTTAGAAGCTGAGATAATAGAGTCTTTTCCACGCTAGTAGGTCTGAACTATTAAAAGTAAATTCAGACTATTGTTCATCATATGCTGGACATTAGGTTAGGAAAGTTAAACCTTGTTCCGATATGCTTGTTAAATTAGGCAGTGTCATTCAATGCAATGCGGGAAATCAAATGCCACTAATAGAAACACCGCATTTAAGTTTAAAAGTAAAATGATCCATACTGTTTTGATTATCAGTTCTTTATTCTATAGCCTACCGAAGTTTTCCAGTATCAAATATCCATCTATTGCGAGCTTTCGAACCAGAGGTTCAACCATTTCTTACTCTTAATTAATCACTAGCGTTTCTTGCGAAAAATCGATTTTTAACGTCTAAAACGCAGTAATTGTACCATGACAGATGATGTTTTTTCCCATTTTCCCACACTTTGTTGGACCGATATATCAATGTGTTGCCGTCAGTTTGAGAGCATAACCGGACGACAGGTGGTGCTTTTCGTGGGAAATTATTATTCCGATTTTACGCCCCAGGCTTTTGTTTGTACGTCCGCGTGCACACATACAGATTGTGTGGGGAGTGCTTCAGGTCAGAAATGTCAAGTGATAACAATTAGAGTTTGCACAGCAATGTGGGACCGTTGAAGATTTCGTGGTTGTTGATGATTCGATTGATATCCAAGTAGACCGACATGCAGACACGATTTGCGGCCACGTGCTCCGCCCCCTTATAGGTTGACCTAAGCTGACTACGCGGGCAAACTGATTGTTCGTCCAGCCATGGCAACAATATCTAATCTGTCGGCCAGCTTCATTCTTACGCCTGTAGTGTTTCAATTTGTGTGGCCTTCCCTCGCCTGAATGCAAATAGAGATTGGAGGGGTCATCACATGACAACCAAAATGATAACAGGGAATTATTCACATCTGCTTTTTGTTGCCTGTGGGGAAACATTCGTCCAGTGAAGTTTAATTTATTTATGTGAGATTGATTTCAGCCGTCAAAGGACTCATCTTTGTTGCCGAGTTAGTTAACCGAAGTTAATTTTTGAGAGAATGATTTTAGACCAAAGTCCATTTGAACGGTTATTACGTGAGAGCGAAATATATTTTTCTTGAAGCATAGCAAGGAAGAATGTGTTAATCTAGGATAACAAACCGATATATTGATGGATATGAACCAACACTTTTGACTTAATCGCCATAAAACGATACCGTTGTGAATTTGATTGATAAAATTTAAAATACTATAATTTTAGTAATCTAAATGTTGTCATAGATGTTAGATCTTTAATGGATAAGCTCCCATTTCCAAAAATGATCCAATGGTGCGCGTTCCATTTAGTTCAGTGCTCTCGAAAATTGCTTTAGGATGAAAACTCAGGCTGTGGTGTATAAAAATGTCATATGCTTGTGTTGCACATCCATGGTCGATATCGACCGATATCTTTATATCCATATTTGCACACACGTCCCAAGACCGGATTCAATGCTTCTGGCATTCACCAGACAATGAATGTTTGACCGGTATATGGATACATTGAATACATGGAGAAATGGTAATCAAATTAAAAATATGGAGCCATTGTTGAACAGGGCCTACATGACTAAAATTTCATTCACAATGATCACTATTTGCATGTATTTCCATCACACGCCCCTCGACAGGCGAACCATATCCGAGTCTCCTTCTTTGTGAGACCAGCGCTCATCATGTTTAATCCTGACCCGTGTGGTGGGTGATGGAAATACATCGTAATATGTACAGCTTGTTCAAGATGATATATTTAAGCTAATCCAGAAGAATGTCCTCATTTTATTGGACTGGATGTCATTACCAGATTAATGAAGAAGGTGTTCCAAGGTTCAATATTTGTTTAATATTACTTCAGTGCTTCAGATCAAGTGGATGCGTGTGGTTCCTACCTGATCGTATAGATGCCATCAACACGAAACCGGTCAAGTGGTGAGCGTGAGGGAATTTTATGATACATGGACAAAAATGTCGTTGTGACTATTTTCGAAATTTGTTATCACAATGCTACACTTGAAGGTGAACGTGCGCAACAAATTTGCTCAAAATTAAACATACAGCTTCTGGTTTAAATAACAGGATGTATATTATTTAAGGATTATCTCATTCGTCTGATCTTCACCGGTTTTGAGCGAAATATAAATTGCTACTTGCTTTATAAAGAATTTTTCCAAAAACTTCCGTGAGCTCGATGGAAATAAATTTGTGTGCAATCGGTTAAAGCAGTTTTTGGTAAAAGAAGATCTGTCAGACCAATTTTGATAGTCAGGACAAGGGAACATGAGTAAGAAGATGTCACCCCACCACATTTGTCTCTACCTTACCCTTTTTCTGGCGAAGCTTCTGTGTCAGAAGCAAAAAGTTACTAAAAACTGCTCTAACCGATTGCACATACATTTATTTACCTCAAAAATACACGATCGGTCCCAAACATATTATAATCAATTCCGTAAACGCAATTATAGGTCCCAGTGAGTACAAATTATGAATCTGGAAATCGTTGGAAGGCCAGAAATATGAAGCTATTTCTAACATTCGAATTGATTTCAAAATGCCATGTACTTCATTATGCTTACTTTTTTAGGCCAGATCGATTTAAAGCGGTACTATGGTTAGGTATGGAAATATTTTAATTAGTCTATCTTCAAATCCAAAATTCAAATAGATCAGCAACAGATTCTACTGGCATTTTCATTTCGACGACCTTTTTAAACATTGCCAATTTCGTCATCCATAAGCGCCTTGACTGCTTGACCACGGTCACTATGTGATTCTGTGTATGAACATGGTGGTTCGTTGTGCTAACCCTATGCAACAGTTGCATTCAAGTATACACTTGTTTACTATTTATCCACTGTTTCAAGGCTCACTGAACCTAATCTTCCTGTCTCCACCTGATAACGGCAAACAGCCAGAAACCGGTAGTGGAGTGCAATTTCGGGGGATGTGAGCAACACTCATCACTAAAGTCTTACTTTCAAAAGTTTGAATTACTGAAATTTCCTTACTCAGCCCAAGCTAGACGACCAGCTTTATGTATGATGACAGCAAAAATATGTCTGTTGCGACACTCGAACATGATTTTGTCTCAGTGTTAATCCCAATTTTCCGAAAATGAAGGAATAAGTCTCATTTAGCTTCATATGCTGTCTAAGCTAACTCCAACTACCATTGGCCTCATGGACAGTTCAGTATATATTTGTAATAACCCAACAACGCCGGGATGCTAACTAGCAAGTCATATTCTGACATGCGCGAACACTCATTATCAAAACGACTAAGGGTAGCTCAGAGTTTAAATAGCAATCTCTCGATTAAATGAACGTAACTTACGCATTGTAGTGAATAAGAACAATTGACAACGAGCTATTTGCATATGAGTGGGCACGTACGCATGCTTACGAGAAAACACATTATAAATTTTCACCGACTAAACACTGTATCAAGGTCAAAGAAACAATGATTTAAAGTAATATACCTAAGCCAAATATTTTCATTAACCTTTGTTGAATGCATTTATACACACACTGTAACAGAATGATTTGGACTACACGCATCAATCCCACTGTTTCTGAGCTCTTCCGGAACTTTTTCGCACGCCGTTTAAAATGAAAACATATATTATTAATAAAGCATCGGACAATTTGTTAGATTGATTTTCACTGAAACATAAAATCATGTTTCATTTTGGATTCAAATGTGACGTTTCAACGTTTTATTGTTCCATTAACAATAATTTCTGTCATGAGCTGAGTAGCTTTCCAGTCGTACCAAACAAAATACAACTAATTACAAGTAAGCAAAGTAACGCTATCATTGACAGTCGCTGTATTCTTATGTCATTGCCCGTATTTGGATGACAGATTTTGAAAGCGGATCTAATTCAAGCCACCAAATAAATGGAAATATACCGTTATTTGTGTGGTCTCGACCCCAGCACTTACATGTCGCTATCGCTTTCTGGCTGAATGCATTCTTAAGTCGATACAATAAGTATAGGTTCACTCAAACATGAAACTGCAGGAATTTGGAGAACATTTTATACTTCGGAGCTACCGTTAAACAGTTTGGCACGGACAAACTCAAGAAAATTTTGATATTCACACTAAATTCATTACAAGTATCTATTGAATGAACATTTAAACTACTTTTATCGGTAAGTAGTAAAAATGTCTTTTTAAATGCAATATAAAATGCAATGGTTTTGGCGCGAAAAAATTAATTAAATTTCCCGGTAGGTATCAACAATTTTTGATAGCATCTAATAATTAAATATTTTTTTCATGTATGACAATTTTTTAATGGAAGATTCACAAATGCACATTTTATTTACTCATACACGTGCTAGAAGAAGAAGAAGAAATGGCTTTATTCGAGTACACGAATTTTCAGCGATACTATTAATTCGACCACACAAAATTAAATATACATTTTTTTTAAAAAAACATGTCAAATAAGGATGATCCCACTTCAGTTATTATACTCTCTGATTTTCCTCAAATCTAGTTAGTTTATATGCTAGTTAATATGTACATATTTGCAGTATTCCATATAGTTATTCTAAACATCTAAGCTATTATCTCACATTCTAGATCTATGCAAATATGGCAACCGCTTCCAAAAAGATATTTTCTATTATTTTGTGTTTGTTACTTTATAAACTTAAATTTTCACGCAATGTTTCAAGACTAAACTGTCATTCTTTTACGCTGGCAGCAGTTTCCGCGGAATGTCACATACTTGACAGTCGCGAGCGAACTGAAGACTGTTTGGTGAGTGAATACTTGACATGGAATCGAATTTGGATAGCCGTGTGTGTACGCCAGAAAGCAAACAATAAGCGTACACCCTCATCTTGATTAATCCGATTTTCAATTAAACAAAGTGTCTATTCGACCACATGTGGTTCTGTTTCACTTACTTTTAACAGAGATGTGTCATGGATGGTGTCTTGATTGGTTTGTGACAAACCAAATGTCATACTAGAGTGTGTATTTCGAGGGTTGGTTACCTTTTCGCCCGCACAGCAGCAACGCGCGTGATTTTTTCAAATAACTAACAAAATTCAATTTTCACGCCAGTTTTCAGGCGACGATAAAATGTAGAATTTCTCCTATTATTTAATTTATTTTACACACTAAAAGCCGCACATTTATTACGTTTTCCATTGGCATTTTCTCTGATTGTACAGACAAATCAAAACCATAGTTAACGCAAATGTTTTGAAATATAGCAGGGTATAATTGTAGAGAGGAAAATCATCACGTCTATTCTCGTCCAAACCCTTCTGGATCGAAAGTAATCTACCCTGAGAACCTTTGCAAGGATGTGCAATTGTTCAGTATTAGAGTACTGTGCAGGTAACACCGTGTTAAATTGATTTGCCACAGTTAGTGAGCTGCAAGCGGAAACACGCTGGAATCTTACTGCCATTTCTTTATTATTCTCATGTGTGTCTAGACAATATCTTAGCACACGCGCAGTCAATAAATGTGCGGCAATTTGCATGGATCAGGCGTGTGCTCTCATATATGCATGCAGACATACCATGAGAACCTAACTTTAATAACAATTTTTACAAGGATAATAAGCACGACCTTATTCGTTTACATTAATTTTATAGAAATTAAGATTAATTTAACCATATTTCTTTTGGCTCTACACCAATTTTTATCCCGTTTTCACTTGAAGTTACTATGTAATAATTGAAATTGTTTAAACTACGTAAATTAATTATGTTAAGGTCAGGTGTTGTTGTTAACATAAAGTTAGCAAAAAAGCGAATATATTGTTCGACATTATCATATTCACAACATTCATGTTTTCATTGTGTTCACGAGATTGCATGAGGCCGGCTTTGCCATTTTGATTCAGGAATAAACTCAAAGTCCCAACATTTACTATGATTCCTCCACTTTTTCAAACCACGTCACAAATGCTCAAATACAGGAGTTGAGACAGCACAAACTCGCTCTTGGGTGAGTTTCACGGAAATGCTGCAAATACACATTTTCTATTTGCTAATGAATATCGATTAAAGAAATTTGTCGCACATCAATAGTTACTGCAAACGCTAACAGTGCATAAAGCAGCTGCAATTTCGAAAAAAATAATTTTCATTGCAGATTTAATTAGACTACACTCAATGTTCTATCAGGATAGAATAAAAAACGATTATGCGAAAAATGTTGAAACCTATCTTTCTCGAATTAAACATTATCACTCACCGCTGTATCAATTATTTTCCGACCACTTGGTGTAGGTTGCTCTTAAATGATAGTGACCCTAACGTTACAATATTAGACTTGAAGTCGCATAAGAACTTCAAAGGCAATGACAGTAATTTCCACTTAAATCATTAATTTCGCTTCAAGGAAATGCTATACTCAGACTTCGATAGTAGGAAGCGTAGCAGTAATCTCGATACCAACCCTCAAAAACTACAGTTGGGCACCAATTTTTCATGTAATTATATCGAGGATCTAAGTTCAAACACAATGCAAAACTTAACCTTAAATTAATACCGCACCTACGTGACTAGCTACAAATATACTTACGAAGACTACATTGTTTATTGTTTAATCAATTGTGAAAAGTGTATTTTTAATATAAAGTAAATAGAATTTCGGATAAAGCATACGTAACACTAAAAATCAAATGTGTAATTGAACGTCTCGATTATTTTCTGTCGGGATTAAATACGGGTTTTGAATGCTTACTAATATAGCAACTGAAATTTTTTAACTATACATCGTAGGACCCTGTTAGATACAATGCAATATGCGACATCATGTAGTACTTCATAGCATGGCATTCGTTTTAAAAAATTCTGGCTTGCTTCCTCTCAGATTAGCATGATTTCTGTCAGTTCGAACTATGCAGAAGTGCCGGAAATTCAATCAATTTTTACCCCAATATCGATTAAATGGTGCATTGCTTATTAGGAGCAGAGTCAATGTCAAATCCATTTATAAAATAATTTTGTGTGATTCAACGTAGGTTTCTTTTGTATCAGTAAATTCATTCCTGAGAAAAAACGCGAAAACTTTCTTGGCAAATTATTCCAGCGTTGAACATTGACTAAGAAACATTTTCATTACATAGTTTGCTTCCCGATTAGAATAACATATTTTGGATTTTATATCATCAATAGTCACGCAATTATGGTGGTTTGTAGATCAAGTAGACTAAAATATATTGCGTAGCATTTGCACTCGAAAACCGGTTTTTGGCCGTTTGGCGTCAGCCCGTAGAGACGAAGATGAGATACAAAAGGCCTTATAAGTGACCAATAGTTTCAAGACGCACCCGAGGAACTAAACATATTGGATCTTGAAGCTTTAATACTTTTTGACGAATATCAATTGAAGGTCATGGATACGAATGCCTTTCAAACGCAAAACCGTTATAGTTATTCAAAATCCGGTATTGTTATTAATAATTTTACTGGTGCTCTATGTCCGAAGCAATCAGAGTCAATTTTGATGATTCGAACATATTTGCGATTCTAACGAGTCAAAAATCGTAATATACTTTCTGAAATATGTTTTAATAATTGAAAAAATTCACCACCTCTTACACATCCCATAAAAATGTGTACCAATTCATACCTCGTATCTATGCTTTGACCAATGTGTTTACACTTTGTGTCAGATGTACAGGTGTAACACGAAGCCCTCAAACTTGCACAGTCAGTTTTTAGCTACCGATAAGCCTTAATTCACAGCATCCATCCACATCCATGCCTACCCAACAGAACTGACAAGCGTCAGTGACAGTTGGACAGATAGCTGATGAAATTCCACCTCTACGATGTGCACAATCAATTCTCGTGTATATAAGCAGATACGCCTGTGAAATTCTCAAAACCAAGTGAAAGATCTTTTATCCTGATGGTTTGACGTGTGCAAATGTGCCATCGGGTGTCAAACGCTGACATCTTTTCATTGGCAATAAGGTGCGAATGAAAGTGAACCGGGATTCTCACCAGTGACGTAATACTGCATCGAGAGAAAATTATCAGCGCTACGTTAGCTACCCGAGATGTTTAATTTACACATCGTATTGTTAGAAAATTATATGAATAGATTCGCGATTACCCTAACAACAGATACATCAGAGTTGATGGCCTATTTTCAAAACAAATAGATGCGGTGTTCCGCAAGGAACGATGCTTGGAATAACACAATTCCTGATTTACACGAAAGATTTACTAATAGAAAAATCAGTAAGATGGTTCTGTTTGATGATGATGAAATAAAATATGGGGCGAATAAGTAATGCCGATGATTGAATTTAACAACAAAACTAACAGAATGCATTGTAAGACTAGTCATTAGAAAAAAACAGCCTTTGAACATGCAAGAGTCAAACAGCATGCAGATCGGTCGCAATCCTGTCTTTTCTACCCATTAAAGTTCAGCGAACAAATGTTGGATTATACAGTGGAAGAAGAGGGAATGATGTCTGAATTTATGGTAGTTTGGTAAATGATCTACAATGCGGAGCACATTAAAAACGCGCTTCTTGGCTGCCAGGTATGTTGCGTCGGATATTTCGGTTTTTATCCGCGAATTGCTGGCAAAGCCTGGATACCATGTCTTTAAAAAGATATTTTGCTTCTGCGCAGCTTATAACATAGAGCTTCTAAGCTTGCCAATGGTTTAAAAATACGCGATACTTCGACTGGAACTGAGGACGCTTTCACGAAGGAGGATACGAGGCGATTTTATCCTTGCATGCAAAGTTCTTCCCACTGTTTCACGCGCCCTGAATAAATTATTTCACCTTCGAACTTCGAGCAGCATTTGTGGTCATGGTTGCAAGTTGGAAATATCAAACTTCAAATGGAACTGCGGCAGGTAAACTTAATCAGTCAGTGTGTTTTGTTTATATATATATATATATATATATATATATATATATCCATGATCACAAGCTCATTTAAAAAATCATTTCCTTATTCAGGGCAAAGGTTTTTGTTGGTAAGACTGTAATGCTTGGTCTTGCCAGATAGAATGTTAAGTTTCAGTTCGAAATACAAAAACTCCGCCAAATACAAATTTATTTAAAACTAGACGAAAAAGAACAGCTCACTGTCCATCATGTGATAACAATAAGTCGGCATCGTAAAATTGGTCTTCTCAATCATATTTATGTTTGATATCCAGTGATAGCCATGGTTGCATGAAAGCATTAAAACTGATATTTGTCAGTATAAGTTAGATTGCTTCATCAAGCATATAATTAAAATTTCAATCAGTTTTTTAAACAATATTGGTACGGTGAATATTTTCTTTGACAGATGACCCGATGTTCACTTGTTAGGTGAAATTCGCTTTTGTTTATGAAATAACTGAAGCCATCTTTCAGACACAACACATGATAACAATAGTCATAGAAAAATTATTTTCGTTTAATCACGTTTGGATCAAACAATTTATACGCTCTTAACGTTTTCCAAATACCACCCGATTTTGTGTGCTTTGAAAAACGAACCATTTTTCTCTTTTGATATGGATAGAGCTTTGATTTATTTGCTTCATTTTTGAGAGAAAATATATCACGGCATTCATGGTTTCTGTGACAAGATTAATAACGACCAAATTCTATGAGCGTCCCGACACAACGGGTTTCGCTGCGCGCATTCGCATCATTAATTTGCGTATATATGCACAAGGACGGGAACGTTAGCCAATCGGAAATTGTTTGTCCTCTACCGAATGTAAATATTACCCGGAGGATTGTCTAATTCGAGTCAAGGGAAATTTCACACGGAAAATTTGTGACGCATGGACTTGTGTGTCCCGAGTATTAGCGGCGTCTCGTCCACCGATAAATCTTGTCGATGTAATAACAAATGCCACGAACGCTGGCTTTACTGTTTATATTATTCGGTTTCTAGGTCTGCTACAGTCATTGAAAAAAAAACAATATCACACGGTGCAAAGTGGAAATATATCACATTTCGTTTTCGAAGTTGCTAAAGTTGCCCATGGATAGTATGATGAATATTTATGTATACCCAACCGGAATATTTGAAATATCACATACACAAAACTTCGGAACATTGATGTCGAATTTAGTTGTCCGAATCTGAAGCAAATGAAGTGGAAAAACATAGCCTATATAGCAATTTCTTTGGCTAAGATCAGCAAAATTTATTTGGATTGATTTACTGTAGCCTAACCATTCATTTAAGTCAAATATTATCTTATAAAACGTTACATTAATAAAGTTATACTTGAGTACCACTATTACATCGTGTTCGTACAACGAACCACGGTGTTCAAACACAGAATCACATAGTGATTCCTGATCAAGCACTCAAGGTCATCCATACGCGTCTTGAGTGCTTGACCAGGAATCACTTTGTGATTCTGTATTTGAACACCGAGGTTCGTTGTACGAACAGCGGCATTCAAGTATAACTTTGTTTACCACTCATCCACTGTTTCAAGGATCACTGAAACTAATCTTACTATCTCCACCTGATGGTGGCAAACAGCCGGAAAACGATAGTGGTGTGTAAGTGCGGGGAATGTGAGCAACACGATACATTATTAAGTTTATATTTTATTCAGACTATATTGTATACCTTGAAAAATATCATCTGTATCAAAATGGTGGTGCTTGTCATCCGCATTTTAATTCAATAAAGGACATTTCCTGTGCCATGTACAGAAACAATAGACTCGTATATATAAGAATACTGAATTTTAATTGTTTTTCTCAGACAATTCAATATGTTTCCAAGTATGGGTACATCCAAATAAGTTGCCTTTTGTTCAATCATACAAAGTTGAATTGATGCTCGAGAATGAACTCTTTTCCGGGGTAATGTAGCTTTGACCGTGAACAAGAAATTTTGACAATTTTCTAAACTGCTTCAGAAGTTACTCGCATGATAGATCTCGTTCACTTATATTTAATCCACTAAAGGCCGTGAGTAAACATGGACAACACTTCAAGTTAGCTTGAATCAGATGAACATGGAATGCGTTTTTGGGTTTATTACAAGTAAATGGGAACATACGTGTGGAATTTAAATGCACCAATCCATAAATAAGGAAGAACCGTGTCTTGAACGCGGACTGCTTGAGAATGATGCTCTGACTAAAATCATATTTCTGAATATGATTGCGAAACTATACGAAGCTCATGTTTGCTGCTGAAGTTTTTATGGGAAATAATAGAGCATTTAAGTTTGATACATTGGAGAATGAGTCTGGTGATTATCTAACAATTCCAAAGATATAAACATCTTTCAAATCCCTTTAAAGCAGTGATACACACAAAGGACCTCAACCAAAACATTTCAGCGATAATGCAGCAAAACAACTAATCACTAAGCTTCAATGGCATCAGTAGGCATAAAACTGTGTGACCTTTATACACTTGTGGACAATGTAAGTGTAAGGATGAGAGCAAGGACAAAACACGCATTTGTTAGTTTATCAGATTTGGTGTCACTCGGAAGCAGAAAAGTTTCATACGGTAGGATTCTACTCAAGACTATTTACACCAGAATCGAATAGATATTGGAAGCTCGAGTTTGTCATCACAAATGAGAGAAATTTGTTACGTTGAATTTCGGTGTTTGCAAAAACTTTATCGTAAATATACAAACCAAAATACTACACTTTAAAATTGCCCGTTCTTGAATCTCAGTTCACTCCTTTGCAAATACGCATGAATGCATTTTGAAAAAAAGTAGAAGGATAATGCGTCAATAATGCGTCACTGCTAGGGGTGAACGTTCATTGTTATTTTATGGAATGTTCCAAACAATAATTCAAAAACCTGTCTACAGCGGCGTGCATCTGTTTGAATCGGTTCATCTTGTTTGTGCTGGACTACCACCAGTTTTTTGTAAAAACGGACCTAATCACTTTCACACGGTAAACATGTTTGCGACTTCATGAACTCCTGTCAATGTGTCAAGTTGTCTCTCAAGCTGTCGGTACTGTGAAAGGTGGAATCACTGACCTAAAAACGTGACCGAATCTTCGTTTTAGTAACCCCGGAAGCCCAGCAAACCACATAGTAATGCTTGCATCCCGTGCCGTCAATCTTTTTCGTTTAATCCCAATAGATATACTGGCCACATTAGCGAAATTTAAGAAAGTAGTGATATTGGCAGCTAAAATTACAAGAACTATTCACCGAATGCTTGGTTCCTATCAAGTCATTCATGCGGACAACAAACAACCTCATTTTCATGATGATTATTCCAAAGACATTTTTTACCGACAAAAATAAAAAATTCTGATACAGTTACATGATTTTATCGTTTTAACGAGTAAATATTTCTGAGGAGAAATGAGCAAAGTGGACCAACATTGACTAAACCACACACATATTATGATGTTGGTTGTGACCAATCCACTGCATAATGTACAGTTTCAGTGTGTACGCTAAGAATAATCTCGTTTCAAAAATTACCGAGACCATGACTATTTATGAACTTCGCAAGAAGCACTTATTGGCCAGTTCCTCGCAAAATAAAATCTACATGCAAAAATGCTGATTTGCATGCAATTCCATCATACGGGATTCACGTTTTTTGCACTCATCAGGTAAGGACAATATGATCAGGATCCGCGTGTATTTAATTCATCCCGTTTTCCAGTTCTTAAATCCACATAGCTCGTGCTAACATTGTTCAACTTACAACATGATCCTTCGGATCAAATAGTTGTAGTTGTCTATCTTTTCTCAATCGCTCAATACCAAACCAGCCAAATTTCTATCTTTTTCTGCAACTAGATTTAAACACATTAGATTGACATCTCGCTCATTAATATATCAGCGATCATTCACACATTGCACTTCAAGATGTTTCTGTCAAATGAGTTAAATCATTAAATAGTTAAGAAAACGTTGATTCTGTTGATTTTTGCAATTGTGTACCGTGTTTCTTTTTCGTCGTAGTAAACGTTAACGTAGTGCTAAAATTTCGAATTTTTTGAATGAAGCTTTTGCATTCTTCTTCTTCTTTGAGTATTGGAGACATGATACATTACAATCTATAATATTAATCTCAATGTATGAGAAATTTTATAATTTTACGCATATGTATGCTTTCCACCGCACAGACTCGATCTCTTTGTGTTTGTTCAGAAACAATCTTATTCATTGTAATAATTATTACGTTGTTCAGTGCCTCACTATTTAAACAAAGATTATTTGTTATTTGCTTGATGGTGACCATACAATATATTTTATTTTAAAATCGCGCAATCACGCGCCTGTGATTTACAATCAAACTCAATTTACTTGGTTATAAAATTTTTCATCATCCAAACATTACGAACTAATACATCATTGAACATTGAACACAGTTCAAATAATATTAATAACGTTTTATTGTTTCCGAGTGACCCTTGGTTACTGAGCTACCTGGTAGTTTGATGTTTCAGATAAAACAATGTAGTATACTAAAGATCCACTACAAATGACCAAAAGCTCTTTATTATATCTTCATACTTCTCAAGCCAATGTGGCCCGTGTTTTTGGTCATTATCTCCAGGAACCAGTGGCATGAAGAGATAAGGGTAATATTGTTATCCACTACCTACTGGGCTCTGTTTGCAGTCAATTTCCAACAATTTTCGGTGCTGCTTTCACTGCTTTCACTTAGGTATCGTGGAGAAATTGGGTTACACACATATTTATACCAATGCGCAAACGCTGTACGGGAGGCGAACCGCTAAACACCGACCGAAAAGCGCACTACACAAACCACTTAACCATTTTAGAGCGAAAGTGCGATGGCTCAGAAATAAATCAATTAATGAAATCATGTTTAGATGAACGAGCAGACATTCTGGATATCAATATCAGATATTCTTACGCCACATTAGTTATGTCGAAAATTAAAAAGCGAAATCCAACGCTTTCTAGCTTTATTCTCACCAATTAATGAGCAGAAAGGTTGCTAGTTTTTTCGGCTAATCAGTTATCCCACCTGTTGGAACACTTATTTTGAACAACTGACTGACCGAATACACGCTGTGATCATACAAAATAGTTCCGATTGACAGTAGGTGCCAGACGATCAATGTTTGTAAAAAAAAAGTCAAAGTGAAAGAAGCAAAAGTGAATCAATCATTTGAATCCATTTTTATCCGCAAGTAATATTGGAACAATCGAAACGCATATAAAATCAAATTATGATTTGATATTGCGATAAATCCAGATATTAGGCCCTCATGAAGTAAACACTAATTTTTTTAAAGCTACGCGTACGGATCTCATATAATGGATTACTGCAGCGAACTATTAACTCCATGTAGTGTAGTAAATTTAGTTCATAAATAAAATTTAATAAGAAGACACAAGACAATATTACGAGTATATAGTAAACATGTTGAGCCCATCGAGAGAGTTTCAAAAAACTGTAAGCTTGATGGCATTACACCGATCAAACTGCAACCAACTGTTTTATAATAATTGATTCGACTGCAAACTATCAAGTTTAGATATCGCTACAATATAATTTTGTTGGCCACATTCGATCGATATCGACCATGGATGTACATCATAATCGTATAATCTTTTCATGTTCCACAACTTTCCATAGGACTATACATTCCGATTCGAAAGGAACAATCTGTACTACAGCACTTGCAACGATAAGCAGAACTCAGTCGTTGGGCGTCAGTTGCACGCCAGCGGCGTAATCTGCGTTCAGCAGCCAAGAGAAGCCACAGGTTGCAGATACCGCTATACACAATGCCTCCAAAGTGAGCGGTCAAGAGCAAGTTCTTCCCAAATCATGGGTCAATGCCAAGAGCTTTTATATCTCTTTTGAAAACGTCTTCGTACCGCAAGTGTTGTCTTCCAGGTGGTCGACTTTCTGATTTCAACTCACCATAGAGTAGATTTTTTGGAATACGACCATTTCCCATTCTGTAGACGTGGCTAAGCCACCACAGGGTAAACATGCTCTGGAGACCAGCTTTTGGAAGCACTTCTGAATTAGTCACTTTGTCCATCCACGATATGATCAAGATACGACGGATGCTTCGTAGATGGAAGGCATTCAGCTTCCGTTCGTGTCTTACGTATGTGGTACAGGTTTCACTGCCGTACAGTAAAGCATTTATTACGCACGCGCTCTTTACAATCATCTTTGTCTTTGCAGTCAACTTACGGTTATCCCAAAGACGAGAGCTGCTCTGCCATTCCGCTTATCAATATCCGTGTCTAGCCAGAGATTATTCAATATATGTGAAATGATGTACTGGTTCAAGCTGACAGTTTCCAACAGTGATGATTTCAGACATTACAATTGGTCGTTTTCGGTGCATAAACATTGACCAAATTAATGGTACCAGTAATGCGCTTCAGATTTAGAGTCTAAATCCGTTCGCTCCATTCATTAATGGTATTGGAGTTTTTTGTGAGCATAATCTGAAATAATTCAGCCTTCATAGTTAAAAACTTATCCGAATCTGCATTGCCAAGACTTTTCAAGATAGCTGATCATATTGTAGTCTTATTAATTTGGACAAACTATTATCAGATGGATATTTGGTTGAAAATTTCTTAATATGCATATTTTTTGTTAAAAATAGTGTCATAAAAGTGTTCAATAATCGTAATTTTGGGTGTTAATAATTTGAAAAACGAATTTTATATTAGGAACCGTTTCATTCATAAGTTCGGTAAACTTGGATAAAACACATTTTTATTAAAAGTGGCATCATTCTACATTTTAGTACACGCGAAACGTGAGTATAACTTATGAAAAGAACCAACAAAAAACTTCATCGTGAGATAATCTTTGGTTGTATACACAAATACATAGGTTTTCTATCTTACTAACGAAAGTGCAGTTAGCTAGTTGCATCCTATCAACGCTTTTCAGTTTTTAGTTGAGCAATTATACCACTTATGGATTGTTAAGTAATGAAACTTTTTAAGCAGAAGTTAACATTAAATTGTTTAAAAAACGCTATCTAATTTACCGTGGGGTAATTTGAATGCAAAAATTCGCACTATATGCTGTGGCTATATTTGAAAATATATTCTGTGATCAAAAAAGCTCATTTGCATGCATTTCCATCACACACACACCCCGCGATCGGTTTCATGTTGTTTGCACTCATCAGGTACGGACAGTAGGATCAGAATCCGCGTGCGCTTGGGTGATGTATTTATTGAATTCCCACGAAGCTGGTCCGATGAATGTGTTTACATTTGTTGCATAACGAATAGTCTATTAACTCGTACGAACAAAGTGGTTAATCTGATCCAATTTAAAAAAGGTAAAATTTGAATACCCTACGAAAAATTTATATATTACACTTTTCTAGTAACTTTTAACAGAATATATATATATATATATATATATATATATATATGTTTCAGTTGAGTTAAGTAAGATTGCAATTGAGGCAACAATTTTAGAACAAATCACGTCATTTTAGAGCGAAGTATTTAAAATCACATGTCATCTAACCTTGAAAAGATTTCCTCCAAGCATCTATCATGGACCTTTGGTGCCGCAACCAGTTCAAGTGCGCCTTCAGGAAGCTGTCAGTGTGTTCCGACTTGGGTCTACTTGGATAAACACTGCAATTTTCTGAACAGGAACGTTTGTACGGAGCAACTTCTGGATGCATCCTTAGAGTACGAGTTCGTAAAACAGGATTCATTGTTTGTTGATTCATGGTCAATGCTGGAGTCAAATCTAAAGGATGGTCCCCATGTGTGACGGTAAATCGTCGTGTATTCTTTGGTATTTCGAACTCTTGCTGTTTGCAATTATTTTGCTGATACAAATGTGACATTTTTGTACTAAGAGTTTCCAACATTGTCTTCGGTTCAATCAAATTATCACTAAGTTTATTTGATCTGTTTTTCATTTTTTGCCGCATAGTTTTTTCGTTAGAGCCTTTTTCTAACGAATCACGCAAATCATCCAGATATTCCAAATCATTGGAAGGAGAATGTTCGATATCGCGTACTTCTTCTGAGATCTCGAAAGTCGTCCGTTCTTTGTTCAATCGATTATCAAAAACAATTTTGTCAGTTGAAAGATCGAATCGTCGTTCCCCTGTTTCTCTCAATGCTGAAAATGTTTCAGGATCAACCTTCCATTTGCGCTCAATAACTTCAGGAATATAATCTTTACACAAACCAAATGTGTTTTGTTTATGAAAGTTATTTTTGTTTTTCAATTTTGTATTTGAATCAGAGTTCATATCAGGGCTGTCCATTACTCTCATTCTGCTGGTGTTCTTGGCGAACTGAGCGACGGAAAATGTCTCATTTGTTGTTTGGTGGGGCGAGTAGGCTTTGTTGAGTATAGGAAAGCTTTCGTCGGTTTCAGAAATGTCTGCTGCTAGTAATGCCGCCTTTGTAGGGCTTCTGTTAATAGATGTGATTAACTTTGCAAAACTATCCAATTCCATCATACCCTGGAGCATTTCTGCCGATTCGCATGCCTGTATGATAAAATGGTAATGGATATGTGGGGTTATACAATGTACGCGATTAATCTTTTTTGGAAAAAAGTGAAATTAACCCGAACATAGTCTGATGTCACCTACATCTCTAGAAATACGCCTGATTTTGGGGGGATTAAATATTTTTCAGCTAAATCAATAAAGCAGCTCATTGAAACCTTTAAGTCGGACGGTAGTCATAATACAAATTGTATAAAATTGTATAATTTCAGCCTTGTGGCATATTAGTCTTCAATATATTGTCAAAGAAATGAAGTTGCACGTAGAATTTTAATGGAATTTCATCATCTAGCTGTGATGATAGAAAATTATAATGAAAAATCTTCCAAGACAATTAGTTTTACTATCTACTCATACTCAACCGAAGTTGACATCTTGCTATTTAAAAATAAAGATCAAATATCGAACAAATTGTGATATTAAATTTGAACTGATTTTGAGGCAAAAGCGTTTGGTTCACAGTGAGTTAAATTTTCAAAGAAAATCGCAAGCAGTAAGCGATTAATCTAACGAGGCATCCGTTACCAATGCAATGTATGAAAGGATGTCCTATTTAACTCATCATAAAATATCGATTTTATCTTAAAAATGTGATTAATTTGACGAGAGAAACTAATGAGCGATTTTTGAACGATACAAATGCAAAAAAGTATGGAAAACTCACCATTGTTTACTTGGCCAATGCGTTCAACGGAATGAGTTGGGTGTAGACACGTGTAGTAAAAAAACACCGTCAGTCAGATTTTCAGATTATTTTTACCGGATATTATATGACGAAATTACTCAAATATTTTCTATTCATGCACCAATCTGTGTGCTCCAAATTTGACTAGTGAATTGAATTCGTGTTCCAGAGGAGCACATCAAATCAACCGTGCTTGGCTTTTCATCGAATTTGAACAAATATATAGTTACACTAACGCACAAAATCGTATCACCTGAATTACAACATTAATATCACCCGGAAACTAGCTCGGAATTCTCTTCCCCAAGAACATTCATATCTCCACAATTTGTGTGCATTCTTGTGCAGATGAGAGATAAGATTAATTGTTTCAGGTGAATGCGTTTGCACCGGTCAGATGGAAACTGTTCAACTAGTCACTCACACAGTTTAACGTTTGTGCGGTGAAGCATACCACTTTTATTCAGATTATATCACGTTGTTACGAAGGGGCCAAAATTGACTTGTCCCAGAATGTCCTGGGACAGTGGGAAAGTGTGGTCCTGCACAGTTCGCGCCCATTGGGCGGATTTGTTTCCAGGGGATGGCAATTGTGCACACATCAGTACAACAAGAAAATTACTTGACCAATACAACAGAACCGGTACATGTTGAGAAAGTGTAACTAAAGTTATTGTTCATAAAGTGTTTTCAACTATTACAATTAAAAGAAAATTTCGTGGATATCTTAAATTGTATTTGTTTAACATGTTTAACACTAAATGCAAAGCAATAAGTGAAAAGTGTTTGCAACTGGGCGTTTTAAAACCGCGCTTTGATACTGTATTGGATCACCTAAGCACAAGTTTGTTTTCGAATTCGAAATTAATATATATTATAAGGGAGTTGTTGGTTATTACTCAAATCGGATTAAATTACAATCGAATGTAAGTTAAAAAAGGTTAACCATGTACACGTTCCAAGTTTCATGATATATTTTCAAAGTATTAATGTTATAAATAAGAGTATCGCTATACAACACCGCGGGATTGTTAATATATATTCTGGCAGGGAACCGTGCTGTTTAGCTTTTCACTAATCCATACTCCAAGATCATTTCCCAACAAGCTTCATGCTAAGTTTTCAGTTCCCAATCGATATATCCAAGCAAAATTCTTGCCGAGATGGAGCATCTTGACTATGTCGTATATTGTATATCATATCATTCATGGCCGCCAAATTTGATATGTTCTCAAATCCCTTTGCAGTTTCCCGCAAGCATCTGCAGAACTGTTTCGCGTCCAAATTTTCATATCACCAGCGAACAGGACCATTTTGGATGATATGATAGAGGGTAAATCGTTTATTTATAATAGAAAGAGGAGCGCAGCTAACACGGAATATTGTGCTGATGGTTTTGAACATGTAGGAGAGCACTCCATTTATGTTAACTCAGGCGTGACGATCGATAGGTAGTCGCAAAACCATGAGAGGAGTGGTTCACATGTTCCTAAACGTATCAGTTTTTAAAGAAGCAAATTGTGATTGACTCTATCAAAAGCCTTTGAAATGTCTAAGTAACAAACGTGAGTGCAATAAATTCTATACAACTCTTTCGTCCATTCGTCTAACGTAATGACAAGATTCATTAGACAAGAGCAATGAGATCGAACTCCATGCTTTGGTAGCAAAAATAAATTACACGATACAAAGTGTGAGACCATAATTTCCGAGATTATACGTTCCATGAGATTACCAATAACAGGTACTAGTGTGATGGGGCGATTATTTGCAGCGTCAGATCGGCAGCCGCCTTTGAAGGTAGGTGTAATCACACCAGACATCCAATATTTTGGTGCCACTCCCTTAAGCAACGAATAACTAAACAAGCTGACGATGACAGGACCCGAGGACATCCGGTATGACGATATCCGCACCTGAGTATTTTCCTACAATCAGTTTGAGCAATTGACTTGCCCTTTGCTTCCATTCCTGTGTCGCCTGAATACTCACATCGTTCCACTGAAACGTTTGCACGAACACTTTAAAGCAATAAATCACGAGAGCTATTACCGTTTCCATCGCGCGGTCTAGGGGAGATTTTCACCATTCTGGACGGCAAAAATATCTGGTTTGAATTTCACTTTTGCGTTCACGATTTTGTATAGTAAGTTAGGGTTGCATTCCATTTTTGACAACAGTGTTAGTTGGTGCGCTTCCTTATCCTCTCTAATAAGTGAAGTCACTTTGTTGCGTAACATACGGAAATGTTGCCAATAAGTAGAAATAATGTTGGATTAATGCTGCACCCACCCTGCTCGCTTCAGTGCTATCCATGTTTTGTTCATGTTCAGAGCTTTTACGAACGATCTGTGAGTTCTCGTCAATCTTCAGTTTCAGAAAATCTACTAGTTCGTTCCGTTGCGCGTCGCGGTTTATGTAATTTGCCTGCCAGTGCTGAATATGCACGAGTATTTTACTTGGAGCCAATTTATCTACCCGGCGAACCACCCCAGAGCAAGCGATTGGTGAGTGCTACAAACATACTCGAACACACCTACTGAGTGGCCACTAAGTCCCAGCGGACCATGGAATCCGATGGCTTCGACAGATTGTTCTTCCGATGTTAACACCAAATCCAATAAGGAGGGGCTTCCAAAACTTCTTCTCCAAGTGCATTCGTGAACATGGTTGTATAAAGGGACTGAATCTAGTACCTCTCTTAATCGTTATTCGAGTGGTTGGAAGGAGTGTACGTCCCTAACATAAAGAGTAGGCAGATTAAAATCACCCATAATAAGTATTGTTGTTTGCTGAGTCAGGCGCTGTAGCACTTGGATCAACCTTTCGTTGTACGATTCCGTAGATGAAAGAAACCGGTAGACCACACTAACCATGCAAACTTCACCAGAAATCAACGTTAAAGAACACCAAATTATTTCCTCAAGGCTGAATTCTGTGTTGTCTATTGGACGGTACTGGAAGCGATTATGATAATAAAGAGCAACATCACCACCAACACTTCTCTCTCGATCGTTCCTTATCAAATTCATATTTGGAATCGATATCTCCGTTACAATCAATCGGGAAGAATACCATCTTTCTTTCATGGAGATAATGTCAGTTGAGTTGTGTAAGCATATCACGATTAATTGCTTTGCGCATTTATATATAAACATCCTGTAAATTATGTAGTGTTCAAATCATGAAAGGTTATCAATGAGCTGACTAGGTTAGAGTCGTAATGCTCAATTTTTAAGATATCGCATGATATTCAGTTTGAACCGCATCACTAGGCGTTGGTGGTTAGGTACTACCCGTTTGCTTGCTCCCGGTTATTATCCCGGGCAAGCTCAACTTGACGTTTTGGGTTAGGTTTCTTCTATTAGCTTTTCATTCACGTTTGATATTATCGGTCATTTCGGTTGTCAAGAAGGTTAGCTTTGAGGTGCTAGGACCTTACCCGTTATAGTTGGCAGACCTCGGTATCTTAAAAGCATCCACAAGTATGGATTTTTAATACCGATTGTTTCGGCTATGTATTTTCACTGTTCGTGATCGTGCCCAGTCTTTTCTTGAGAAGGCAGCATCTTCCGGAACGCCTAGAGGTACAATACTTCTAGGATTTTTTTTACTTTTCGTGATTTATTCGACGACTTTCAATGCCACGATGGTAGATCTGCATGAATACGACATGTAGACTCTGCAACACCTCGCAAATGTAAGTGTTTTACAGTACGTTTTCCATGTGTTCCGCAGATTACAGCATTATTCGTAAAAGGCGCGGATCATCTTTGTGGGTAAAATTCAGCTGGCGTTTCATCCAAACTATTGATGAGGGTGTGTTGCTTCTTTCTGTTCCGTCAATATCTTCTTCCACACTGTGTTTCTGACCTGTCATTATTCTATTGTTTTATGAACCCTTTTGCTTATTTTGACCTTGATTTGCTGCGCACAATTAGTCGTAATCTTGATCGCGTGGGATGTTCAGACATTTGAACCTAACTTTTTGACTCGTGTACGTAACTTTGTACGTACTCGATATTGTTTTGACCCGTATTTTTACCCGGTTAACCCCAATAATTGAGGTATGTTTTTACTAGATTTGATTGCGTCAATACAGTACCGCTTTTATAGACAAATCCTCGTTGGGTGCTGATATACCTGGGGATTTTGCGCGTCACTCAAGTTGGGACGTTTCATTGATTGTCAAATACAATCAAAATGGTGTAACTGCGGTCAGTCTCATTTTGCTACAGAGCTTGTACCACTCCACTTAGTCGTGTTTTAGCTTAGTTTCGAACAGCGTTTCTCGTGACTCGCCCACGTTGGTACATGTAACACTAAGGTTTGGTTTTGGTAAGGTAAGGTTTTGGTGTATAATTTGAGTCGATTTTTTAGCAATGTTTTTGCTGAATCCATTTCTCGTTTCAGTTAAGCTGAAGAGCCACTGGTCCCGTCGAACACTTACCCGTTTTAGTCACCTTCTGCGCGGTTATCTGGGCAAATGTTTTCCTGTTCAATTATGATGGATTTTCTATCGGTTCTTTGGCAGTAGCCTGTAGGCATAACATCAATTTTACCTTCATGACGTTTATTATCAGTTTATTCAGTGTTTCTATACTCGATTCTAGTCCATTTATACGATTCTCAAATTCATTCTCAGCAGTTTTCGCATCCGAGGATGTCACTTTTGGTTTGGCTTTACAAACCTAGCAATCGTAACAAACACCGGACAAATATCTCCATTGATAATCGATACAAAATACGAGGTCAGCGTTTTGTCGCATTTTGCATGCCATTTTGACAAACAAGCGTAACACGTGACAGACCTAGCCTTAGGACTTACCGCCTCTTGGCAAACCGTACACGTGCAGCCCGATGACCTTTGATTATTTTTCGGGGTCATCCGGTCAGGGTCGTGAGCAGCACTGTGCAGTGGCATGTGAGCAAACAGTGATTTTGTCGAGCGATCGATGATGAATATCGTGAGCGCGATAAAAAGCGGTGATCACTAATAAGAGGAAAATCAGAATTGAATCCTGCAATACGCTTAGTTAGTTAATCTCACGATGCTGAAAATATAGTGGTCTGCGAATGTTTCAATTGAAAACAGACTTACAAATGTACGTCAAAGCATATCGGAGCAGGCTCTGTTAGATACGGCTTCGCATTGCATGCGATTCTTCATAATTTCATGTATTCAGTCACCGAGATCATTCTCTTTTGTTATCCACTCTAGTTGTTGAAGCCCAAACTTTTAAGAGAATGGGGAATTTCTGAAGATTGCAACATTTTACACTTAAATAAAATTGAATAGAAGCTTCTTCCACTATTACCAGAAACTCCACATATCCAAATCATAATATAATCCAATCAAATAATTCGTTTTTTTCTTCTGAGCAACCTAAATTGTCCTGCAGCATATTTCTTTCATCAATCTTATGAAAGCAATCATTCTGCAATAGCCTATAATTACGGAAAAATGGAATTATCAACGTTACACCAGCCGAGATATTTTGTAGCTTATTTTAATAATCTCTTCAAATGAGTTCAATGCATACTTGATTCCAAACCTCTTCATCGACTAGCGTCGTGAACGTACCGTTTGGAACATTTTTTCATGCCGCTGATAGGAATCTATGCTCAAATGATGAGTCATTTGCACAAACATTGTAATAGAGGAATAAATCTTACTAGATTACACTTCAATATCACAAATGTGCTGGACATGAATTCTGATACTTTATTCCATATTTGAAGAAGAGGTAATTTTCATTCCTATTCATGCTGTCATTGAATTTAATAATGAATTAAAGGCTTCCGTTTCTCATGAACCCCAGGCAGCAAGGACCAATTGATTTAAAATTAAGTCAAATGATTATAATTAGTGCTATAGATGTAGATCATAACCAACTAGCAATGCTGTATGCCAGATGAATTTTATTATATTGTTGAAACTTACTAGTATATCGATAATCTATTTCCTATAATTCTTATCAGTTACGTATGTACCAGCAGTAATAAATTGATCGATTCCGCTGGACATTTTAACAGATGCACATAAGATTATCAGCCAGATTAAAACTCACAATGCGAGGTTGAGTAAGCTCATCCAAGTATTTTGTTGTGTGTTTGAAACGTGACGAAATTCCTCTCACGTATTGTTTTGTTCTCAGTCGAAGAATAAAAACCTTCACTTGTCCCACCTTATCAATGGGACAATAGATTCTAGTTAACCAGTTTCCATTGAAAGTTCGAATGCCAAAAACTCGGTGGTTGAATTGAAAATGAAGATCAAAGAGACAATGTCTTGTGCTTTCAATGCCAAATCCCACCAAAATGCACATTTTTCACATCAGGTGAAATTGTCCGACTGGGTGAACTTCTTTTTGTTTTCAAAACAATCGATTATGTTTTGTCAGTAGAACGGAGATTCGTGTTAATGGAACATATGGAAAGAAAGGTGGTACCAATTTTAAAATAGTTTCTCTGTTTTGACTATACGAAATCTACACGATTTTACCCAACGACGGATACGGAGTGACTACGTGTTGGTATTCAAAATCTTGCAAACTGAAAACCATCCCTTAAACACTTGCTAAAGACCAACGACCTTACTCAAACACAAAAACAGTCGAAGGCGTTTAACATTCTCGATTGGATATTCATTCTAATATTTTATTGGTAAGAAATTTTTCACTTGGAAAAATTTACCTAAAGAAATTACACGCTCCTAATCTGTTGTGGTTTTCGCTTCTAAACTCGATGAGTATATGACGAACCAAGCAGTATGTGACTGTCCCTATTGATTTTTGAGAAATTTTATAATGTTACTCCATGTACCTCGTCATCCTATCGATATTGTTGAGGTTACTGCTTTTTCTACCATAACACTTTCTGAGTTCTGAGTTTTGAGTTCTGATCGGAGTCAAAGCGCGAGATGAAGTATCAATAAGGAAATTAGTTTGAATACAACTATACTTCTTCGAAAATTAAATTCATCCAGTGAAGTAAATTGATCTCACTTGCTCTATAGTCCTGTATTTGAAATCATTTATTAAAATTACTGTATCCACCACCAAAATTTTAGGTTGGATTCAAATTGATGAAATAGAAACTAGCAATTCATTAGAATTTGCTCCAAAAACCATTTAGAACATAATCCTTACAGGTTACGACCACCACATCCCTTAACCGAAAACTTTTGTACATAGTTTAGGTTGCACCTGGTTTCAAACATGTTTATTGCAAGGTGAGCAAAATAATCAGCAATCCAGATGTGAAAACTTGTCGCAGCTAGTAAGAAAACACTTGGCATCAAATGACAGACATGGCTTCGCTTTTGATTGCAGAATGTATAACACTGTTCAGTGCAGGATGAAATTCGGTTACCGTGACAACCAATTTTATCAAATTCATTCCATTCAGTATACAACCATTAAAAAAATTTTCATTTCGTTCATTTTGCATTTCTACATGAAAAACAGCAGTCTATTGACCAGCCATGTACTTAAACAGTTGATTTTTATTCATGAGCATTCTGAAACAATTCTACATCTATCAATCATTAGAACGTCGTCCCTGTTTATCACCTTTTTTAATCAGGTTTCGCCATTGCAATGTGTATCACTGGTTGCGCTACAGAAAAATGAGTATATCGTGTACAAAGCGAGATTATGTACGTCTGATTTCTGAAGGTCCTTCAGCAATGTTTACTGCAAGCAGCGAGAGAGCAGCGAATTTCGAGAATTTCCGAATTTTGCGCCTGAATTTCGCTGCTTCATTTGATCATTGTAACATCAATCTATTCACGTAGTAGCTTATTGATTGTATCGGTTCTTCTGGTTGGTTGATTGGGATGCTTACCGATTGTATGCGATTCACACAAGGATTAAACTATAAGCAGTATGTTTGTGGTGCGCCAATCCTTTTCACTTACAAACCAAGTTAAGTTGTTGTGGACACCAGAAATTAATGGTTATTAAAAATGGCCCCGAGCGCTTGGCAAGCAATCACGTTGTGAATCTGTATTTGATCATCGTGGTTTGTAATTAACCTATTTAACAGTGGCATACAAGCAGAAATTTGATATACAGTATATTTTTAATAAACAAAACCAAAATGCAAATTTAAGAATTATCGTTATCAAATACCCTGTAAATGATCATCATCCTTCGTTAAATCTCACTGCAAAGTGTGGTTGATTTCGCTTAGGAGAATATGTTCACATTAAATGAATGGCTTTACCCACAAAAATATGTGTTTCAAATACTAAATTCATAATAGGTATACAACTGTCCAAGATGTTCTCTTTTATTGCTTTTGCTTCAGTCAGAATTCGTGATTGGATTTATGCGAGCGCAGTTCCGCAACTTGAAATACTTTCGTGCTCTACACTCTACTGGCTCGACACAATTGAGTTCTCTAAGACTACCACCGAAGACAGATTTGCAAACGCGGTTTTGTTTAAGCAATACATTGATTATAGGTCTTTTTTGCCTATCGTTGCGAGTGCAGAGGGAGAGATTGTTCCCCCAAATCAGACAGTTTAGTCATTCGAAAAGCTGTGAAACCTGAAAAAATAGTGCGATTCATGGTCGACATCGACCGAAGAAGGCCAACGACGGCTTGCTGGTAGACACAACTCTTGCTCCTTATCAAAGTAAAACAATGAAGATAAAATCAATAATATATATGAATACACATGTACACATATATTACCAGTTCATTCAAATTTTGATTTCTGTTGTTGAATATTTGTATGAAACAACATTGTATACTAATAAATATATCCACGAAAAATGGCATCACTTTGCTTGATATAATCGTCTGAAATGATTATATTAAACTCCGAAAATGTTTTTGACTTAAAGGTAAAGTAGATGTCTCTATTTTGTTGGATAACTATACGATCGAAAACGCTCACCCTAAATTACGGAAGGGAATTAATCAATCCTCATTATATCTCATGATAAATTAGTCGTGAATAAAAAGCCAGAACATGTTTCTTCACGAACCACATATTGCTTTTATGTAATCAACGAAAGCCACCACAAACTCATCCACGCCATTTTGGCAAAACAAATTTATGTCCTCTCACACACACAAGAGGTCTACTTCCCACTTGAAACATCGGCGAAACCTGACAGAAATTTAATGTCCTAATCAAACCACCGCAGTCCAGGATGCACGCAATTCCCCAACATGTCCCCACACCCATAAATAACTTAACAACACGTGAGAATATGGTCTAGTGACATTGCGACAAGGTGATTTTGACTTTATTCCTGGTCCGTTCCCGTGCAGTTGCGGTGGGGCCTGATTGCCATGATGTACACATAAACCGGACCGAGATTGTTACCCACCGTTTGCTACATTGATAAACAAATCGGCTGGGCTGCAGTGAAACAAGTGATTTCAGCCAACATGTTGGGAGTAAGATTTCGCGTTAGTTTTTCAATATTTGGCTCGATTCCGAATATGAATTGAAAAATTATAAATCTTCTTATAGAGTGATGCATTATTCACGGTAAATCAAGGCATTTAATGCTACGAACTTTATTTTGCTTGATATTAACCATCGAGTTTATTAACTGAAATGTAAGTAAACGGTAAAACGTACGCCGTAACTAGATTGGGTTGTGTATAAAGATGGATAAAGTAGTAAACGATATAATAAGATAGTTTCCGAGTTTATCTTATTCATTATTCGACGAAGAGAGTTGAACAAAATTTTGGAAACTATCTTTTGTCAAACAGCTTATTGGAATTGTTATCTATTCAAGGACATGTCGACAAGTACTACGCAGACTATGTCACGACTAGCCAAAGCAAAATATTCGTGATTTGCCGAAGCGTTGAGCCAAATTTTCCCTAAAAACTCAATTGAATAGGTTTGGAACACGTTTTACTTTGTGCCGAATTTGCAAAATCGAAGTGAGCGGTACAGGATGAAGCATAAACGGAAACTTACATTATTTGCCTCACCATTTTTTACAAGGTGGTACGGATTCATATGATAAGTGAAGTCAAATTACCCTAAGAATTTGAGCTAATTGCAGTCTGTTGATTAACGTTTAGTGATGAAGTTAATCAAGCTGTTTCCATATTACCTTTCCTGTGTGTTACAGATAGAATCAATATCTTGATGTCACCAGCAAATATTGTTATGTTACAGTAAACGAGCTCTTTAGCGTATTTAGCAGAGACTCTATAAAGAATCGAAGGGAGGAATAATCCTTGGGAAACTTTAACTACGGTGATAGCAATCGATATCGCAATATGGAAACTCATCCGAATTTTTTGTTCGGCCAAGTTGAACCAAGTTGAACCTATTTATTTATTCCAAGGCGTTTTAACATCCGTATTAGTAATAATAAACTGACCAAAAAAGCTTGTAAAAGAGCGAGGTAATAGGCGAAAATGCGTAAACTTCTTCGTCGGATCGGGTTCCGTCGTTAAGTTTTATAATACGATAAAATGGATTTATTCTTTCGAAACACAAGCTGTTTTCGAAATCAGTGAGATCAATTGAAGCGATGTGCTAATTTATTTATGTAATCACGGCAAACATTGTCTCTTCGGCTCGTTATTAGCGACTTCTGATCGATTTTCCTTTTCGAAGATTTGAGTTAATATCCCACATTTCCAAACTGCAGGCACATGTGATTAAACAGGTTGGTCGTACCAACCTTGTCCAACAGTGGCATGCAAGCACAACTTGCATAGATTACTCTTTTTGGTGTGACGTATCTTGTACGTATGGAGAAAATAAGCTGACCGGATTGACCTGGGATGCTTCAGAATTGATTCATTTTAAGTGTAACATGGCCAATACTTCAGCTGTTTATTGTGCAGTTATTGTCGGTCCACTCAAGGTTCAAGCGTTCAACATTTGGTTTTACCTAAAAACCCATAGGTGAATATAACTTCAGATTATTATATATTTAAACAAACATCCTACATCTAACTCACCTCGTTCGAATTGCTGGCTGAAATCGTCTTTTGAAGCAAAAACTACTCTCTGCAATTGTTGGCTAGAATGTGAGTGTCTTTTACAAATGACATACATGAAGCGATAAATTTGCTCCCCCATTAAGTTTCATGTTACGACAGCAGGAAGGCAATTTGAGTCACAAGTCCTCAATGAAGTGTATTGTTCTATTAAGTTTGAAGTCAAAGAAATATAATGTAAGCGACCCAATGTTTGTTGTCAAATTCATTTAATTATGCCAGCATTTTATTATTCGAGAATATTGTGATATATATATATATATATATATATACCATTTTTATTATTCAAGTCAGTCAGTAAAATTACCCCATTCTTGAAACCAAGGCGGATCATAAGTCATTTGTTTATACGAATAGATCGAAATTCAAGTTTCGTAAATGTGAAGATGATTTGTGTGAACACGTATTTTTTAGCTCCTAACATAACTTCTATGAAAAACAATTTTCCCGTCGTATTTCATTGAAAAACTAAAGATAGTGTTCACTGGTAAAACTGAATAACTTTGTCAAGTATTTGGTATTTGCACGCAAGCTGAATCCACTATATAAAAGTTTCATTTATATATTGAATATAGAGGAGCTCAAATTTCAGAGTAGCTGTTTTGCTTTCATCCTATTTTCATGATGGCTACTCAAAAGTAAAATACTGAGGATGGAAAGATGCAAAGTAACGCTATTCTAATGTACATTTTTTAATCATTTATTAATATAATCGAACTAAATTGTAAAAGTACTACACGATGTTCTTCAACTTTGATTACATCCCAAAATGCTCAATGCGGCATGCTTTGGATAGCCTGGACGAACGGCCATTCGGATATTATCGTAAGCGTAATACTGTGTGCCGTTGAAGAAAAGGGTTTCACCTGAAAATAAGCGCTGTAATGTTAGCAACTTTCTGTTTATGTTATATACGAAATAAGTCAATGAGTTTGTAAAATAAAAAACCTAATTTGTTTGATTTCAATAACCGCTTTGATTTTCTTTCTCAATCTCCCTACTGGGGTCTAGAGTGTGAGGGATAATATTGCGATTCTTATGTGAATCATCACAGATGATTGGGTTATCACCCCTTTGATTGGTTATTTGGTTGTTACAGTAATTTTAGCGACTATTACGTGTTTCCATGTTATAAAGTGTAAGGATTTATTAAAAGTGAAATCCTTGTATGATTTCAAACATGAAACACTTGATTGAAAGACACACGTATCAAAGACTCATCAAAAATGAATGGAAATATCATACTGCTCTTTGTGTCTCATATATGTGCAATATGTATGCTAATCACATCGTGTAAGTAATTTATATAATCCTTCGTAATAATGAATCACCGAGATAAGTAAAACATTTGGTTCAACTGTATTTTGCAGTTTCCTTCCAAATTGATTGTACTTGAAGAACATGAAGAGGTCTTCAAAGAATCTCACATTTCATGTAGTATGCAACGTTGCTAATTTTTTTAATTCTCGACTCGTGAAAAGTTTCCATTTCAAAGAACTGAACATTGAACGAAATAGCTTGTTTGTCGTAATCAACTGTTCACAGATACGAGACGTAAATAATACTTGCAATCACTCTGAAATTGACAAGGAATACCAAATTCATTACGCCTCAATGACTGCAAAAATATAATTCGTCTGGCTATAACCTATTCATAACACGAGCCCTCGAACAAACACGCCTGAATTAGTGAAAGTCACTCCACGACTACTATCGACTCTCAACTCTTTACATGCTGCCGAATATCTGTTTTCTCCTGGTCCATTAAGACATTTTCTAATCTTTTAAAAGCGTGACCATTTCTTTAATTTTCGTTGCTAATAATTTCGAACCAATGAGAATATACACTGAAATATTACTATATACGTGTTAGTAGTAATTATTCGTGAATATAAGAATACAAAATGAAGCCAACCGCTCTATTTGAAGGAAGTTCTCATAATTGATTCATTTACTGCTTTTTCAATTTAATATCGGTGCACAGCGACAAATGAGATGTGCTATTGCAAAGCCAAGTCTGGTATCGTTGTGTTAGTCGTTATAAATAATCAAAATAACAAAGTTATTGATCGGGCCACCTAATCACAGCAAGACTCAAGATTTAAGTCTCTGGAATCTTTCGATTAATAAGGAAACGCTAAATGTTCAACCGAACTAAGTTTTCCTCTTTAATTTCCGCTCCATATTCCGACATTGTGCACAATTTTCGCTACGATTTTTTCTATCAAATGTCAGAGATGTTTAGAACCTTAACTAATGAACTGTCATCGTTTATTTATCAAGCCTGAAAATGAAAAATCAGCGAAACAAAAACCTCACCATCCAGCCCCGTGAATGCCGCTTGCACAGGCACAGGAACTCCTTTCCAGCCTTCGTGGATGAACCTCGGATAATCTGGTTCTTGATAAACTCGTCCAAATGGCTCTTGCCGTTCATCAAACTTCCAGTACAGTTTTCCAGCGAAGAAATATATTGCAGCATTCTCTTTCCAACGAAAAACAGTATCGATCCTTTCGATCGAACTGGGCAGCCCAAGATGAGTTAATGGTAATCCATTCTTCGGGATGCCAGGTTTCAAGCGCACGTTGTCATTTAACAGCCAAAATTTCCGTTCTATGATAACGCGGGAAATGGGAACAATTAAAATCGAATTATGATAAATCCACTTGGTGCACATTTAACGTGACATACTGCAGAATAAATAAATTGCACCATCGTAACGCTCTATACCTCCATCAATTTGGTCAACTTCAGTTGGTAAAGCAGGCCAGTAGTAAATAATCTTGGCAGGACCGTCACGAAATTGATAAGACACCCACGTGGAGACGGTAGTAGACCATGTCACACGCCACTGCCACTAAAAATGGTAACATGCAGACCAAGAGTTAGAAGTTGTTTCGAGTGAATAATTATTTCAAACCGTATGCACAGACCTGTTCTTTGAAAATATACAAATCCACGTTGCGGATTTTGATGATGGCGTCAATGGTGACGTTGCAAAAGTCGAACATTTTATCTTTCTCCAAAGATGGCGTCGTAATTGGAGCTGGAAAAGAAGCAGAAAATATTGTCAACTTCAGTGAACAGTTTATTGTATTTATATAATTAGAAAGCTAAGGGCATTCTTAGCTTTAATAACAGACGTTCAAGGCTAATTAAGTCACACTACGTACGAAAATGATTGCTTAGCAATCTTATTCACAGCTAAGTGAATTTTTTCATAGATCATGCCAACTTACGTGGTGGAGACACGTTTGGAAGCAGTGGTTTCGTGGGCAACATTTTTCCACGTGGAGCGACTCCTAAATAAAATAAAATTTTCATTAAGATTTTGCAGAAAGTAAAAAGGCTAAGCAATTTCAAATTTTCGGGTACATCGATAGAACATAGCTATTACAAAATTGCTAATTTGATAGCATATTTGCAAGTTGAACCATACAAGGTAAAAACGTATATAAGGTTAATCTTCGTCGTTGAATGTTCTGTATATTCCGCGCTTCCCTCCGCCACTTCAGGGAAGGTTTATAGTTGTTCAGTGATGTTACGTGGACTTGTAAACCTCAATTCGATGTTGTTGAATCAGTTTTATTGTTTCAGAAGCTATAACGAATTATTTGTTTAATTGTTATTCGTTTCAGCAGTTTTAACATTTTTACTACATAAATATCTTATGGAAATTGATTGAAACACTGTCAGGTTAATTGTTGATCTCCTTCTGTATAGGTCGACCCTGGATGTACCTCACAACCGCATGATTTTTTTTATGTTCAACAATTATTCGAATGACTAAACAGTTCGATTCGGCAGGAACAATCTCTCCCGCAGTGCACACAATGGTAGGCAGTACTTGGTTGATCGGCGTCAGTTACACGCAGGCGGTGTGATCTGCGTTCAGCAGCCAAGAGCGATATCTGCTCCTCCTCAGCTTTCAGACGACGCTTTAAACAATGCCTCCAATGTGAGCTGTCAAGAGCAAGTTCTTCCGAAATCTCGGGGTTAATGCCAAGAGCTTTCATATCTCTTTTGCAAACGACTTTTTACCGCAAGTGCGATCTGCTCAATGGTCAGGTTAACTAAGGCAGATAAAATATCCTTCTTTTACCATAAAACCATAATTTCGTGGTCTAATTTCTTTGATAAGCGATACTGGCGTCTGAGTGGTGGATAACAACAAGAGATATGGTGGAGTAGAATACTGAAAATGCCTTTAATTTAGTTTATTCATGCATATCAAGGTCTATGTTGTTGAATAGTCCTGGAACTTCCTATTACATAATTTTTTGGAATTATATACAGTGACACAAATAACATATTATCAAGAGATAACTTTTATGATTTGCATTTTACAACGATTTGAATTTTTATCTCCAATGTTACTTGAAAATAGTTGAACATATGTCAGAATTGGGTGAACGACTATTGAATTGTTGTATATAGCTCGCGAATAACATTTGAGCAGATAGATCACATACTTTTTCAAAAAAACATTTCCAGAATATTTATACATAACACAAACTTTGCTGTAAAATCACAGATTTTAAAATACCTAAGGCTATCCCAGGTAAATGCTATGTCCACATCGGTTATCAGAAATATCTAGTAGAAATATCTGCTCATTAGGCATTGTTTATTTTTGCGGAGCAAAACGGATATTTTACTTGGCTGCTGGTGCTTTCGCACAAAATCATCCCATGAATCACATGCTGAAAATTATCCTCGACACCGATCACTGCCATCTTAATTACAATGGAAAACCATTATAATACAGTTGAACTTAGGTAGGTGCTTGATACGTGACTAGGTGGACTCATGTTACTTTTAAATCATATAATTTATATACATTCTTTTCTTAGTTCATTGGTCCAAATGACCGTAAAACGTAAGTAACCGTAATTTTATCAAAATTTACTCTCGATTGCATTACTTTTGTCAAATTCAACGCCAAACATTGAGGCCTTTATTGCACACGTGAAGTAAACATAGCATAATAGGAAAATATCTAGAAGATAATTAAGCTTAGTCGCAAACAATGCAAACCTCAGTGATTCGATTATATACTATTGGATTATCAAGCAGCTTATGTACCAACAGGATATTGCTTATCAATATTTAATTAGTGCTAAATCAGGACTACTAAAATAGATTAAAAAGCATTTCAATGATGCTTGGGATTTACGAAAGAGCTCAGACTAATCTTTTCACTAGCTGTTGTACACTATAACTATTTCGCTTTCAAAGTAGTTCATTGTTTTCCAATTTACCACAGTTTGGAGCCTAACTAAAATAAATAAAACTGTTACAATCTGAAAATAGCAGACTACCAGAAACCAGTTTGTTAGCAACAAATTTTTGATCGCTGTTAAACCGATGCTGAGAACACATGGGTTACCAACCTGGACTCAAAGGTAGGGAAAACATTGAGTGCACAAATTTAACAGTACTATTTATAACAACACATTAACACAATCCATTGATATGACACTTTATTCTTTTTTGAAATATGTAAAGTATGTTAAATAATTAAGAATTTATGACCTGTTATATATGTATACATAAAATCTACCCGTTTATATATCAACCGTGTGTGACAGTTAGCCTGCAATAAAAGCATCGTTCAGCCTTCATTACTCTCAGGATGAAGAGTCATCTGTTGATTCGTCTAATGTTTTCTTACTGTAAAACAGTGTAAACAACAAATTTCATTTCATTTCATTGAAATATAACTTGTTTAAAAGCGGCGACGTGCACTCCATCTAAACATGAGTTGGGAAACTGTATGAATATAAATTTAAAGTAATGTAGTTGAAACCCCACTCTTGTCAAATGAAAAGTAATACCATAAACAAAAAAGTTACTAAACCGCACGCATAACAATATTCTGATCGGTCACAGCATGTCATCGATGTATCATTAACAAAACAGGCGTGTATTTCCATTCAAAATGTGTTGGTTTGCGCTTTAATCCTGCAAACTTACCATATATATGTTGCATTCCTTTGATATCATCCTGATCCAGTTTTACTTCTTTCCAAGTGGTTATATAGTATGGATACATTACCGCAGTGGGTACGTTAGAATGACCGAGTCCAAGGCTGTGACCCAATTCATGAGCTGCCACCGAGACAAGGTTTCGATTCTCTGTACAAAGAAATGATGCAATCATTAGAAGGTATGAGTATAGTTGTAAATGTTATTCATATCGAATAAAAGGAAAACTTACAAAGAAGATCATTTGACATCAAATGTGGGGACCTCAACGTCTGCTTTATGAAATATGGTTGGATTTTTTCGTAAGAACAACACTCTAGTCCATCACCTGCTGCACTTTTAGAAACATATTTATGATATTGTCACAATGAACCTTGCAAGTTTTGCCTAAAACTTTATTTTGAATGTCTATTCCAAACTCAAACTTTGAGGAAGCTCCAGGCCAAAAGGATTACTCTATTACACTATCCATACTCTAAACTTTAAGCGGGTTACATTTTTTTGATTTATCAATTGAAATTTAGCAATGCCGTACTAAATCGATCAAGTAAATATTCTTCACGGAATTTCAGTTTGACATTTACACTTTTTTAATTCGTTTAAAAGTTCATGGTTTCATTGTTGCTCTAACACTACACTATGGATTTTCTTATCTCTTGCCATCAAATTGGCTGCGAGCGACAATGATCAGTTTATATTAATATTTTCCGTCGTAGGAATAGAATTTCTGAGCTTCCATTCTATTCTTCAGAGAAGAGCGATAGTAACTTTACTCAAAATCAAGCAAGACAGGAGTGGTATTTGAATTAGAATTATCAAATTTTTGACACTACAAACACTATCAACCGCCAAATCATTATAGCATAAATTTTATATGCGTTCGTGAGAATCCTATGGGATTAATTAATGGAATTTTAATTTTTACAATCTTGTCGATATTCTACTATAAAGATAAAAAATATATTGTTCACAAAAGACCTTTCTAACTTCCTAAAGGAACCTAGAAATTCTTCAGTGATTTCGCGAAAGTAATGCGTAACCATCAATAAATATTGTTGCTTATTCGAGATGAATATCAACCACCAATTTTGGGCCAAACGATGATTCAAGTATGGATTCGTATTTTACATAACTGTTTCTTAAATTTCTATGGTTGCTTTCTACTACACAGGATCTTAGCTCAAGAACCGAGAAGCGAAAGTTAAATAACAAAAATAGTCTATTCCCGCTAGTTTTTATTGATAATAATCAGATAGTGGTAAAAAGATATAATAAAGTAAGCTGGTTTGATGTACGATTTCGGTCATTACCCTTGAGTATCTTACAAGTGAGTTAGCACAACTGTCGCAAATAATCTAGTGTTACGCCAGATTATGAAATGACACGCATGAGACAGAGAACACTTCAATGTGTTACCATTGTGTGGTCCATCACTCCAGGTTTCATCATCGTCAAAATGTGCATCCCCGGACAGGGAGTAAACATTATCCGGCGTAGGATAATGCGCGTGAGCCAGAACGCCACCTGTCAACTCAAGAAGCACGTAATGGGTGAAATATCATACAAGAGAATATCATCTACAAGAGTGAAAATCTTCACTGACCCGGCCCATCGAAAGGAATCGAATCTCCATGTTTGCCCGCACCAAACTGGATAAGGATGTCGGCCGGTTTATGATAATCGGTCTCCTCTACAAAATCCAAGTTTATCTCTTTTGACCACAGATTGAAAGCGTATTGAAATACGGCGTGCGTTCTCATTCCGTCGAGTGCTTTCGAAGGATAGCTTCGAATTCTAAATACAAGAAATAAATTGAAATAATGAGTTTTGCTATGCGTCGCACAGTTTCAAACTCCAACAACCCAAATGACGATTAGATTAGATTTGTATGAGGTATGATTAGTTAGCTGAAGCCACTATGCATAAAGTGATCTTGTGACTAAACAGGTAGTGAGGTTCTTATACATTTCTTCTCTGTTTTAAGACATGCGAAAGTATTGTCTCCATTTAATACAAGCAAGCAAAATGAAAATTATTACCGACATTGAACTATAAATTATTATTTTTCTGCTGAATGAAAAATTGAATATTTGTGAAGCATTTCATTTGAATTTCCGTAAAATGCATAAGAACTATAATGACAAAATCAAATAACACCTGCGAAATTTGCTTTTTTGTATTATTACATCTTCGAGGTTTTGAATGAACGTAAATTTATTTCAACGGTTACAACAGATTTATTATAACGAAGTCTAGATTTGCATTCATAAAATCCAAGCTTAGCAACTAGCGAATCGGTTAAAAAGCAGAATGGCTTATCTTAAAGAGAAATATGAAACAGATTGAGCAAGCTTGCTAAAATTGAATGAAAAGAGAATGCATATCAAAGATACATCATGATTTGCTAAGAAAATTCGTATACAAAGTTATACTTGAATGCCACTCTGACACAGACTCACATAGTGATTCCTGGTCAAGCACTCAAGGCGCTCATGGATGATCAACGCAATGTGTTGTGTAAGTGTGGAGGATGTGAAAATTCGTATACAGTTTTTAACCATGGTCTATGGTTATTGCTGCAAGGCAATGCTATGCAATACCAGCTCATATTTATTACACGGGGCTTTGCAGTGTGTTTTCCAAATCTGAAGATTATTTGCTATTGATAGTATCTCATTAATTATGAATAATAACGTTGCTGGAGAGGATAACTCCAAGAAGCTCACTGAAAAATTCGTATTTTTCAAGTACTATCTCGTTAAGAATGAACTCTAGCCTGTTCTTAGGAAAATAATTTCTAGCATTATAGGCTTAAATGGCATCATTTGGCATACTTCAATTATAATATATACACTGTTGGACATTTGGATGGATTGAACATAATTAATTGGGATTAAGTGAAAACACTTCCGCCAGAAAATATATTCATTATGAATTAACTTAGTTCGAAAAAACGAAAACAAATTTGAATACAACCTCAGTTAAAACCCTAAATGAATATATACAAAAATCAGGTATGGTTTTGTTTGAGCAAAATGCAGCCGAAATTCAATAAGACAAAAACCAATTTGTCATTTTCAGGCCTTTATTTTCATCCGACGAGCAGCGGTGACCTCAAAGCAAATCAGCTTCACTAGGTGGTGATGGTATGTCCCGCCCACACACCATGCTTTGTTTGTAACAAGCTGAAACATGTTCGCGAAAACATCATGTGGTTGCCCAAACTATAGAATAACCTATCAGCACGCAAGCGAAAAATCAGATGATGAAGTGCTTCAAATTGGTGACTAATGTCAAATAATCCTTGCAATTAAATAAAAATACCAGCAAAGTTACATCATTGTGGTGTTAATGGTGAAAATGTCAGGCAACCGCTCGAGCATGAAACAATTGTGCAGACGTCTGGTTCAATCGCGATCGATCATCTAATCGATCATTTAATCGATCAACGCAGTGTGCCAGTTCGCCAACCCGAAGCTATCCAAATTTGGCTATCTGGCCTACGACCTGGGGTTTTGGCCAGAAAAAGAAAAAAACCAACGAGCTGGACGCTTGAATTTTCAGGAGCTTAGGGTTGGTTAAAGAATTAGAAAACCGTAATTGGGTGTCGTTTAAAGATATAAATATGATGTTATGCTTCGAATAAAAGGTTACGTCACGGGGATGTTACGTTCTTTTGCTTGCCGCAGAACCAGACTCCAAGATCCCTTTCGGACTCGGTCCAGCTCAAAATCGTCTGCCTATTTGCAGCACCTTGTATTTTTGGAAATTGAATGGTAGCTTATTCCGTACCGACCATTCATTGAGAGCGTCTAAATCACTTTGCAGCTGTACACAGTCAGCAGTTGCTTTTATCCGCGTCCAAAGTTTAATATCATCAGCAAAGAAAATCACCTTGCATGAGAGCGTCTCTGGTAGGTCGTTGATGTTAATCAATAAAAGTACTGGCCCGAGGACGGAAGCTTGCGGTACGCCACTAGTGGCATCAATGACCCGTGATTGTACCCCGTTGATTTGCCTTGTGCCCAGAGAGGGAACGTTCAAGCCATACGAGTAGCTGTCCGCTGATACCCATCTACTTCAGCTTTTGTAATAGTCGAAAGTGATCAACTACGTCAAGAGCTTCAGACATATCAAGATAGCCAGCGTGGATGCAAGTTCCTTCATTGGATCCAGTCATTTAACGCCGTCAACAAGTTTGTCAAGCATGAACGAGATTTACGAAAACCATGCTGCGCTAAATATAGTATATTTTGCGATTCAAAGTGATGAAATATTTTTTCCCTCACTATGTGCTGTAGAAGTTGAAGTCCCCATGACCAGTAATTGGGAGCTTTGCATTTCTCCGGCGTAATGTATAGCCCCTTATAAACTGTCATTTTAAGCATCCGTCGAGGCCAGAGGGCGATAGACTATGCCGATGATGCAGTCATTCTTGCTGTTAGTAGAGGAAGCTAAAAATTTTGATATAACCTCTGGAGATGGCGTATTATATCATTATATACGGCCATGATCTATCAGATTACAATTCACTATGACTAAAATCCCCCATTTTGTAAACACAACGCATTTAGGTTAAACATTAAACAGAATTCAATATCACGGGTAATTGCCCAATATGCATCGGTCAATATTGACGTTGGGCAAGACAATGACAGATCACGAACTATTTGTTTCTCTACGCATAAGTTCGGTTAACCCCTCAGTTGTGATCAAAATGCTCCATTAAAGTCTTCTTGACGCATGGTGGGCTACAGTGTAAACGAAGGACAACGCATCCTCAGGATTCAGTCGATGGTCTGTGTCGACTTGACGGCCGAGGAACGAAATGTTCACCATCGCAGAACGATATTGTTTAACCAAGTTTGGTGGTGTTATATATTAGCCTTTCCAGTTTTAGTATCATACGACCGCGCCACATGAGCTGATTAGACTACAAAGCCGGGTTGGATTTATCGCATGATTCATTTTAAATGAATATTCTTTGGTCGAAACTTCTTAAATCTTCAGTAGTTTTAATTCAATGCGATATCAGTGTCGCATTTTGCATCATCGGCTCATTAAAATGCTGTTAAACAGTTTAAAATTTTCGACAATTACATCTTCACTTGTCCATCCCACTTAACAAAGCTATTCGCTCATATTTATCGGGCCCTTCCAACACAGCAGGTTTTGATTGTAATATTTATTTCATAGCAGTTCTAGGCTACCTTCTCGTAATTTGTTTCCGTCGTCGTTTAGTCGTAGCGCAACGGGATCGGACTTGGATCTTTTCGAATTTTACTTCGACAGGGAACAAATTTTCCAATGTGAGCACAGAAATGCTCAACCCTATTCTTTGTATTGAACTGGTTCATGTCTTCGGCTTATCACAGGTTTTGATCGCTCGACAAAGCCTCTTATTGTATCTCATTCAATATAAGTTCATATGTGTTGTAAACTAATTATTCCAGGTCGGAGGAAATAAGTATTGAGGCTGCTGACTGTCTTGCATTTTCATCCATTCATCTCTTTCTTTCTTTTTTACAAATATATTCTTTAAAGGGGCGGAAAAGACCATGAGAACAATTCAACACATTAAAGTGTAGCTAAGTCGAGTAATTGCAAACGTATATACGTCAAATCAAATGATGCGTACTAGGTAAAAATAAAATTTCTACAAAGCCTAAGAATATTGAGCTGTTTACTCCAAAATAGTCGAGTGCATCATAATAATTGATTGTTCCAACATTTTGCAAAAGGTCTTAAATGATTGTGAAGGACATGTACGTTCAGTCACCAGATTTTCCAGACACAGAACGGTGCGATTCATGTTCACGTAACCACGTTCATGTATTACAGCAAAGCTGGGCATGTTAGCCTCCTTCGGTCGATATCGACCATGGATCTAGCACGGGCGTACCTCGAATGAAATATAATCCATTCGAACCTTGCCAAGACAAATGATTTAAACTCATTTTGAATCGATTTTTCGTATCCCAATGTTATCGAATAAAACTTACTGCCAAGTTAGCTTCTTCTTGCTCCATCTCATGCGTTCATCACCGACTGCGAATCTTTTAATCCGTCGAAGAACTCGTTGCAACGGGTTTGCAAATACGGGATGAATTTTCGATCGGTTAGTCCGAACGACATCTGGGTTGCCGCATCGTGGCGCGAGTAATAGTTGGACCGTTTCGTTATCCAGTTTTCCACTTACTGGAATTCCGTAGTAACGTTGGAATTTTCGTATCGCTTCATAATATTCTGGTGGTGGTCGACTCAAGGCGTTATCTGGAGGAATTGGCCTCGATGGCCGAGCAAGTGGTTCCAACGGGTTCCCACCGTTACGTTGACCTCCATAGTACCCATATTGATACAATAGTTTCTATAAGCAATAAATTGTATTAGGAAAGGTTTGTAAACTATATTCGTCTTGAAAACTATGTAAGTTTTCCAACATCCAAAGTAAGGATGTTTTCACTATTACAATAGAGGGAAAAAATGGCAAAGCACATTCAAAAATAATCCTTTTAAATCGGATGGTTACGTAGATGTTTTCAATTATCTATCTAATTAAAAGTTGATATATAAGTAACACTTATTTTGTATTCAAACATTTCTCTTAATGCAGTTTTAGTGAGAACCTTGCACAGATATTTGTGAAATCCAAAGCGAAGCATAACCTAGTAAGACATTGACGAAACGATTAGTTGATCTCCGTGTATTCACACTGTTACTCAAAACGAAATTTCAAATTGCGTTTCGGGAGAAAACCGTTTCAAGTAAAGAATTATCGCGGATAAATAAATCTTGAAACACGCCATGTATAACTATGCATTAAACACACGTTTGTACAATGGATTTAAGTTATAAACACTGTGCAAACAGATATATCCATTTATATTCTACAGTTTCAAGTTAATTAGTCACTGGATGCGGGTTTATCTCTGTTAACCCGTGTGATTTTGGAACAGTCTACCTACTCAAGTGGTACGATCTAAAACCATTAACGCTTTTAAAAAATCACAATATTCACATACGGGCATGTATGTTTGTACATTTGATAATAAGCCTTAACATTATTTTTATTATAATATTTTTATCATCTGACTCGATGTACCATGTTATGGGTTTTGTAAAGCATGGCATTTTTACCTGCATATCATCTGGAAATAGTTGAATAAATGCTGTAGAAATGATAAAAACATCAATGGCTTACAGATGAGTAACATTTTTCTAAAAGGGTTGCAATTTATGTTTAGTCGCGAAAGATCGCGTTGACCAAATTCTTCAACACATTGAAAAGCTTATTAATTTTGTTTTGGAATTTTGTTATTAATTTAGACTTATATAACGAACTAACTTATTAGCGTTAAGAATAGAGATGATCATAAAAAATCTTCATTTTCATGCACTTCCATCACATGCTCCACATGCACGGTTTCGGACTGTTTTCACTTATCAGTTAGGTACAATATTACAGGATTTGCATGCTTTAAAACAGAGAAGAAACGGTAAACAAAGTAAGAACGTGAAAGCCGTTTTGGGAAAAAAAAGTGGCAAACTGTCCAAGCCTAGACACCATGGCTCCTGACAGATATTTTACTTCTGAACAGCTTATTTACCATAGATTCTGAAGCTTGTCCATGGTTTGGAAAATACGACTGAATCTTAGGACACTTGCACAAAGGAAAATGAGAGGCAATCTTATCCTTGCATACAAAACCCTTACTATTTTTCCCACCCCCTGGATAAATTATTATAACTTCGAACTATCCAGCAACTTCCGTGGTCACGGTTGTAAGTTATGATAACCACATTTACAACAGTACTGACGCAGGTTTTTTATTCGGTGCGTATGTGCTTTGTTTAGAAATCCCTACTTATCGATTCGATAAACTCAAACAGTTTTTTTGTTTGTACATACATATACATGCATATAGATTTGTAACTATACTACGACTCTGTTACTTTTTCAACCTTGAATCATAAACATCACGAAAACGGTCGTAGGGTGTGTTGCATATGCATACAAATGCGGATTAATCGTTCAGGACCATTGGGGTAACCCCATCCACATGTGCTGGCACATGTGATTGTTGAACAGGTTGGTCGTGCCAGCTTCATCTAAGAAAGCTGTTCATCGAAACCAAAATATGTCGCCACCCGAAATTCTGCCGTAGTACTCTAACTAGAATTGTTATATGATGCTGATCCCTCAGAAACATCTGTAAATCATTATATATTAAAATTCGATGTAAATATGTTCGCTCATTGCGAATTTAGCTAGTTCATGATGATCGCGCTGGTTAGATACGGATAGAACCATCAGGTTCCAATTGGCTTTAAACTTCGGGCGTCAAAATGATCACGCTTTAGAGTTACCTATTCTGTCAAATGGAACCATATAATATATCCACAAAAAGTTCATCGATTCACTGCTGCTGGTGCTAATAAATTACTTAATTATGTACTTAATAGCAATATGAAAGTCATATGAAACCTGTTGACATTGATCCCGCGAGTTGTGAAGAACTTGCTCTTAACCGATCATTTTGGAGGCACTGTTTAAAGCATCGTCAGTAAGCAGGGAAGATAAGATACTGCTATCGACTGCCAATCGAGAGCACAAAGAAAGTGTGTAACGGGATATCGTTTGTCCGAGTAGTGCCTATCATTTTGAACGCTGCGGGAGTGATAGATCCTCCCGAATCGGACCGTTTGGTCATTTGAAAAACTGTTGGGTAAGAAAACTTCATGTGCTCATGATTTATAACCATGGTCGACATCAACCGAAGGAGGCCAACATCAATAACAATGTACTTAATTATTTGTACCCAGGGTGGAAGATAAAGCTGCCACTGAAATGGTTGAAGGAATCCACGTTACATTTGCAAAAATCATACTCAATGTCTATTGAGTTGAATCGATTTTTATTTATGCACCATGTGGCAGAGAATTTAAGTTCTGATGGCTGACTGGTTGCACACACTAGAAAGGTATTTTATCTCATTCAAAACAGACTAAAGAGATAATAATACTCAATGGCCGGAATTTATTTGAAGATTTATTATCAACATTCAGTCGAAATATCGGTTAATATGTGATAATTTGGCACTTTGCCAACAGAACAGAATGGTCAGAATTCGAAGATATACGCTGACATGGGTTAGGTATTGATAATGTGCTGTCATGGAAAAGAATCTTCGGTCTGTCATTCGGGTGAGCAACTGTTTAGCTATTTTGAAGAAGCTGGGAAGATTGCTATCAAAAGTAAACTACTATACACATATGTGGATGATTGGACTTAACTTCATATTGAACAAGGTATATATTGGCGATGCATAGCTTTTGGTTTGTTGCACCCATTTTACAAACATAAGAACCAGCTATTTCACACCAATGGTCTCCTCTCTTAATTTCAAGTTATCGCATCAATTATTGTTGGTTGAGAGAAATTTGCAACCAAAATCCAAGTATCTCTCCGAGCAGGAATGTTTTATTTTTATATTAATCATAATGTTGCTTTACGATCCGTGTTATATGGACTTGTGAGGTTTACCCAACTGTTACAAAGTCTATGGTCATTAATAAAATGAATTACTGGAAAAATGATTAGCATTTATTTCAGTTAGAGTTCACAATGTTAAAGCAAGTGGTGGATTAATTAAATGCTCACTGGAATCGACTCAAAACGTGTATGAATAATCCATTTGCCAGCATAGCATCTGGGTCATCAGAATAAACTGAGGACACGGCCATTATATTCTGTATTAACCCTTAACGGTCGAATGGGTCAAATTCGGTAGACAAAATTTAAAGGTATATAATAGGTTAAATTAGACAGATCACTTTCGTATGCCGGGGGTATCGGAATCGGCACACGTTGTGCTCTCGTTTGGTACGCGTTTGAGACGGCTGAGCCATGCGGCGCGCCAGTTGTCAACAAACTTCGGAAGTGAGGTGAAGCTTGTGAAATTTCTATCCGTGCTTCATTTATCTGCGTGCAATGGCTGAAAAACCTTGTAAGTATATACATTGATAATTTTTTGCATCCTTTAAATCTGACTCCAATATATTACCATTAACAAATTTCGATTTAAGCGTTTATTATGGACGAGTTTCACGTAACCAGTTAAGCTTCAGATTGTTTAATTCTCTTACCACTAATTTTGTCCACTTAACTGATATAAACAATGATTTTAAATAGTAGTATCATTTTCGTGAATAATTCCCGTATTCAATCCAACGAATGCTTGAATGAATATCTTCGGAACACCTTAGAATCAAGGGATTATCTCTGTATTAAAACCAAAAATAAGATTAGTTTACCCATTGAATGTCTATTTTTCTGATTTACTTTATCAACGCCGTTAACTTATCGAATTAATGAATCTTGTTTCAAAAGAAACTTGTGTATTGTAAACATAATTTGTTTGTTCACACTGTTCAAGAAGTTGACCATAACACTCCTATGCAATTAAAAAGCAGAAAAAATTAGAATGTATATAGTCGCATTGACTTACAGCAGCGGTGCTTGTACTGATTATTCCTGGATCGATAATTGAAGCATCGGCAAGAATTGAACTGTACAACCACACAAGAAATACACAAACGAGCATCCGTTGGTCTTGTGCCATCTTCTTGTTCCGTTTGACGGCAAACGTTCATTCACCTCTCTGCGTTGCACATCAAACGTACGAAAAACGCAATCGAAATCGCCATATGAAAAAACACAGCTGCGATTGTTTCATTCAACTTCATGCTGACATTTACGTGGAACCAATCAAATTTAAGCTGCCTGCACCCACGCTTTGACATAGTCACCTCTAAACTGACGTTTAACGATAAATTCACCATGCCAATGAAGTACTAATTAGTGGGACAGAAATTAAACTAGTGGTGATTTGTTTGATTCCGTTTTTAATGTTATTCGAGGAATCTATCCGTGTTTGTCATTGTTCCTATAATGAGTCACACCTCGGATTGTCCGTGGCACAATATCACAAGCTACCCACAAGTAAAAATTATGGTATAAATTCTTTGAGTTAAGTCGATTGTTCACATGATTGTGTGCAATGATTTAGGGAACATCTGAATAAATTCTTTGTGAGATATCTCTCAAAACCTATTACAATATTGATCTACAATTTAGAGTTCGAAGATTTAATTGACCAAAAATCACCGTGTGATTGTCTTTCTCAAGCACACCCGTAGGTTCTGTCATACTATAATCATATTTTAATTAACATGTGTCGTCGGAGGTTAAGGAAAATAAAGACACGCCTTCGGGAAACATTTGGTAAGTCAATCATACTACGGTTTCACTTACCTGAATGTGTTTACACCGCCAAGGTTGCATAAGCCGTGACTAGGTTAGGGATAGTAATGAAAGTTTGTCAATACCGACAATGAATTATTTTAGATTAAAAATCTGTTGTGATTCTACAAGTCCCATTCAACAATATTCTAACTCAGCATCTCTAATCTATTTTATTAAATCATCAGCGCTTTGGCTTTGGACTGCATTCTATTCACGTTTATTCTTGATTGAGTTGGCACCCGAATTTTAATATATTTTACCTTTTCTGAAAATGCCCTACATTTAAAATTTTCCCAACACCTTTTCAAGTATCTTTAGTTGATGTATCAAACACGTTACAATCGGCTGATATCAAGTTACCAAAGGAACTACACCAAAATGCATCTTAAATGAAGTGAATGTCGGGATAATCTTAGTAGAATGGTTACTTAACCCCCCTACATCAGAATTCACCCGAAAACTATGCTAAATTAGACATTCGATCAAAATACCGTTCAGCAACTCTCTTGCCTTTTATTCGACCGCTTTCGTTTGAATCTCTCCCCAAATTTAAAAGTCAATAGGAATCGGCATTTCAAATAGCAAGGTTCCAATCATATCGTTAAACTCCGTTCAATCTCTATATTAGTACATTGGATTTGTGTCAGTTTGATTAAGTTATCCGTGTCAAGCCCCTTTGACCATAAACGTATCTCCTACATGACATATTTCATTTATTTTCTTATAGTTAAATTTATTTTTTCTGTAATTTCAGCTATCCAAATATTTGTTATTGCAAGGCATGTGAATCCTGATCGTAATGTTCTTACCTGATGAGTGCAGGCAACACAAAAAAGGCCGTGGGATGTGTGTGATGGTAATGTATGTATTCAAGAACTAGTTAAGATAAGACACCACATTTAAGTGGAGTATTAGTTGTTCGGTTATTCGTGTATCTATGCAAGTAAAATGTAATGCATTTGCAACTTCAAAAAAGTGACATTTATATCAAAACCGTTTCGTATGCAAAACGCTGAATTGGATCATGCAGTGCTGTGAATTTATACGGAAAAGCATTTTAAAGGGCAGAGCTGCATCCGCTGTGTTACCAATCTGTATAGAGGCTGTACATTAGTTCGTTGTGTGCCATGGGTGGAAAATAACCCCGAGAATTTTAAAATGTACTACAATCAGGTCATCCGTAGTGAAATAAATTTAGTTAATCTCATATGAAGTTTAATCCGTCGATTTAGGAAATGCTCGGTTCTATATGATAAAAATGAATCTGATTATGCTGTATCCATAAATCAATGCATACGATTCCCTGGATGATGTAGCAAATACAACAGCCATGACTTTAGATTTGTTTACATATTCATGAAAAATATATCCACAGAGCATAACATTATAAAAACAATTAGTGGCTTTTATAACACGAACGTTGCAGTCTAAACGTATGCGCAATCTTGTATGATGGTAAAGGAGTTACTATTTTTAAAGAAAGTTATTTCAAGCAAATTCACAAGGTACACCGGTGGAGATTTTTGAGTTCTCAATTAAAGAAACGTAGTAGTGGTCAAAAAAGTAGCTACGCATTGAGAATTATAGTTTGCCTTTTCATGACACGGAAACAGATGTCGGATTTCAGATGTAAGATTTATGGAAAAAAGCAAATAACTACAATATGCCTTAGGATAAAGGATTGAAACTTCTAATAAGTATAACTTTTATACTAACATTTAGGCGTTCAGAAGGAGGACAGAAAGTAATTCCATGTATGATATAGGGTGGATAATGTTCAGTAGAAAGTATAGGATTAGAAAATTGTTTGCCAGTGCTTACTGATAAAGTTTTTACTAAACTGGAGCCAACACAGGGTTATTCGACATCTAGGATTATTCACTCGACCGCGACAGGGAACCTGACCTAAGTGCCAATGGCCTGGATCCGCCGAAAGCAACAACGGTCAAGGTCGGCTCAGCTGATAGGGCGTATCTTGACACGCAGAATTGTTCCGAGGTCACGTGCAAAGTGTGCGAACAACCGGAGTCCCAAGGCACGTCAAGTCATTACGTGTTTTCTGTGTATGGATAAGATCCATGGTAAATGTGACCGTACTTTAGCCCCTGATTCGATAATATTAATAATGAAAGTTTCTAGGCGCGTGCTCTACACGTGTTCGTTGCAAAGCTGAATTCTTGCACGATCACACTGAAACTGCCACATATATCCCTATGTACCATGGCGGGAAAAAAGGGTAACTTGAACGCTAAGCAAAAACGGTGTAACGAAGTATACTTGGTATACATGAAAATCCTTCTCAAGCATCGATTTAGGAAACCCTAGAGCATGACTTCAATCAGTAGCGTTACATTGTGTGTTTTGTTGATATTTCTGATGCCGAAATTGTGGACACTTCTCGATTTTCTTTTCGTCAAAATATAAATAGGATGGACCGAAACATCTGAAAATTACGTTCTTAACCAGCGCTATGGCCTAATTAGTTAGGTCTGAATGGGAAAATGAAAACTGAAATTGCCGAAGGATGTTAGTCTTAGCCCACTCAAACCCATTTCCATAAGTCAAACACTTCCTCGGTCGGAGACATCAGATAGCAGCGTTTCCATCCAAATGGGAGAAAGAAATACATCAAGAAACGTCGTTGGTCAAGCTTAAATGGAATAGGACCGAGTAATTGACACTGAGACCTAATTGTCGATTAAAGCGGTCGGCGACCAATAAATTGTTCACATGTTTCATCATCCCAGACATTGACTAATCAGCGGGATCCGGCATTCCTCTGTTCAACGCCGTATCACTTACCACATGATTCATCAATACATAAAACAGTATCGATCAAATGTGTTTACACAAATGCTCAATGTTTAGTCAACAATTTGGAAGAACTGATTAATTGCTGTGTCGACAATTCCCTTCATCTTGTTGCTGTGACTGAAACTTGGTATTAATCGAGTTTAACCGACAGTGAACTTTCTATCCCCAATATGACACTCCTACACCGTGAAGGCGGTGGCGATGGAGGTGGTGTTGCGTTGTATCGTAACAAGCGACTGAAAATAAACATCAGCTCAGATATTGAACTTTACCTCGCTGACACGCTGTGGTGCTCACTTGACCTGGAATCTGGTGACAGCTGTAAAATTGAGTTCATATGGCACATAAGAACATCGACCGTAGAACAAAACGATATGCTATTCGAAAGACTCCAGAGTCTCAACGCTGGATAACACGTTCAAATGCTAATCATCGGGACTTCAACGTCCCGCGGCTATACTCAAGATGCCAATATCCAACGAACTTACTGGAACACAAACTTTGTGAATTATTCCACCTAGTACCCTTGTACAACCACGTCTACAACCATGCACGAATGGAAGGAGCAGATCGACCATCTATTCTGGACCTTGTTTTGAATTCGAACGCACCGGCTATCATATTTTCCAATGTATCAATTAATTTAAATGATTCAGACTGTATAACACGGGATTTTCGACAACGCAGCGTTATTACTGCGTTGCTGGGTTTAAATACTAGCTCTCTTTGAGATTCGCGGCGAAAGTTATCGATATATCGGTTAATTTATGAAAACCACATTTGCTCTGCGTGCGTGGTTTACCTAACATTCTCTTTTCTATATAACTTAATATCACTTGCATGTTATCGTTTAGCTCTTCAATGTTATCAGCATTACACCACGCTGTTCTTGGATCGAAAAAATATATCAAAATCACCCAACATATCTGCCGATTTCAAAGTTTAGGTAGTTACATGATTAGTGAACACGATATGTGTTCCTAATTCAGTTTCCATATTCATATTTCTTCTATACGCTACATACAGGAACTGAAATATTTGTGATTATATCTAAAAAAATTAAAATCTTCGTTTCACGATATTCTATATACAATGCATCCTAAAACATCCATCTCTCAGTATTAAAATTCGTAAAATCCTCAAACAATAAATTTCACGGTGAGGTTAGATAGTGAAACTTCTTTAATGTTGAATAAATTGTGAGAATTAGAATCTGAATTATTAAATCTACGTAACGAAATAACAACTTTTCAAACTTTATTTGATTTTCTTAAGGCATTATTATCTCGTATAAGCCTAATTCCATTATTGATCATGATATCCACATACAAGCCAATAAATTTGCAGAAACTCTATGCACTGAAATTAGTCAGAGAGAATCCGTTCTAAGAATAACATTTTATTTAATGTAGCTGATAATTATCCTTTAAATGACTTGGAAAGATTTTTTCTCACTTCATAGGGCACTCCGGCAGACTGTGTTGATTTTGTCCGTTTACACAAAAAACAGCATGAAACAGCGAACCCCAATCCTTATAAAATTCACTAACAAATTTTTCGTGTCATATATATTAGAGAATAGAAATATCGTGAAATCCGTACCTAGATTTTCTAATGTTACTATGAAACCTGACCTCACCCCAATGCAGAGGCGTTTCGGTCGTAAGAAGCGCAAAATTACCATTATACCCACAAACCCATTCACCTCTGATACAACTGAGTTTATGCAGTGTGATTCATCCGTAGTTACTACACCTGCAAGAAGCCAAGCTTTAACACCTGCACAGAACGACATAGTGCACAAAGCACCGCCGCACTCTGAGCGTTCAATTCGCTTACCTACATTTAGACAAACACAAGCTCTTCTTCCTAGCTGAATTAGAAACACAGAAGTCAGGAAGCCCCTAAACCAACAAATGACGTTGGTGAATAAAAATAATAGACGCACACACGATATAAATTACCGTACTCAGCTATCATACCGCCCCATGCAGTATAGCCAAGGCAAGAGTGTCTCTTTCTGAACAACACGGCTTCAGAAAGAGACACTCTTGCCTTTCAAACCTACTGCTCGCCCTCGATGACTGGGCACAAGCTGTAGACAAAGGTCTCACAGTACACGCTTGTTATCTTGATATGTCAAAAGCATTCGATCTTGTCAACCACAGTCTGTTACTACAAAAGATGGAGCTATGTGGAATCAAGGGTTCATTACTAGCCTGGTTTGAGGATTATCTCCGCGACCGTGTCATTCGAGTAAGGGTTGATGGTGCCTTGTCACGACCTATTGCAGTAACGAGTGGGGTGCCGCATGGATCAGTGCTTGGACCACTTCTTTTCCTGATGTATGTCAACGACTTACCTAAACTTGTTCGCTGCAAAATCTTGTTGTTTGCGGATGACACCAAGCTGTGGACACAAGTACGTACAACTGAGGATTGCAGAGAGCTTCAGCTGGACCTCGATGCCTTACAAGACTGGTCAGTTAGAAATGAACTACCTTTCAATGTCAGAAAATGCAAGGTATTGACTGTTGAAAGACATTTTGAGTACTCCTACACCCTTGGTTCCCAAGGAGAAGGACTTGGGTGTGTGGGTGAGCAGCACTTTGAAACCGTCACATAACGTCACAGCTGTCTATGAAAAGACGTCACGAGTACTGCTACTGCTAAAACGCGTGTTCGGGAGTTTCACTAAGCAAACCGTTCATCGAATAATTAATACGTACTCGAGGCCAACCATGGAGTATGCGGTTCAGGCTTGGTCACCTGGCTACAGAAGGACATCAGCCTCTTGCAGAGAATATATCATCGGACCACCAAGCTCGTACGCGGTTTGAAGCACAAACAATACGAAGATCGTATTGCAAGTCTCAATCTATTCGACTTTCGATACCGCCGTCTTAGAGGTGATTTGATACTTATGTTCAATATACTGCATACCCCCAACCATCCCCTAAATCAACTATTCACGCGACTACCACGCAGAACCAGCCGGACTCACGACTATACAGTACATATTCCTGACTCGAGACTAAACTGTCGAAGGTACTTTTATTCTGTACGTGTATGCTTTACCTGGAACTACCTACCTTGTAACGTTGCACATTCACCCAACTTGGATATATTCAAATCGAATTTGGACAATTTCATGCTGACCAATCCAAACTTTGAACCTATATATTTTACACCATAAAGGCTTTGAACTTTGAAACCAGTTTCTGTCCAATGGATTTTTACTTGATTCCTGAACTGCTCAGTAGGCAAATAAATCCCGTTTTTCTACCCATGGTATTCGTAATTCCCATATTATTCTGTGGTTTTTGTCATGCTATATGCTTTTTAAACCATCAAAATTGAATTGAATTGAATTGAATAGCAATTCCCCCATTGACTGCAACTGGCTTCATAGACCCCCCCTTACCCCATGGTCATTGTACTCAACTATTTTACTACTTCAATTATATGACTTAAACCCCCTATTTTACAACCGATACACATCCCAATTCATGCCACACGCCTTTTTATGACCATACAATATTTTCCAAAAATCCATAAATTAAATATTAATTGCCCTAAATTTTTTGTCTTAGTTTACTCCCACTTCCTTCAATTTCGCTCCTTCTTGTGTTAGTATCCTACTTATAAATGCCCGATTAATTACACATAAAATCCAAATGCTGAAATCTTTTCTCATTCTCTCAGTAGACATTATTCTTACAACTGAAACCTGGACACGAGAGGACCAACCTGATTCAACACTTATGGTACCCAATTGCCAGATATTCAGGAATAATCATAATTCGAAACGTGGTGGTGGTACTCTTATCATTGTTTATTCCAGGTTTACAGCTGATACATTTACTTCACCTAGTCTGTCAGAGCTAGAAGACTCAATATGGATTGTATTACGAAAGTTAGAACTCCTAATAGGTTGCATTTATTATCCACCGTCTTCAACCATCTCTAAAATTGATTGCTAAATTAATGCGTTTATTGAAGCATATCTAAACCAAGCGCAATATAAACTCATGTAACAACATTGTTTTACTGTACATAACCATTGAACTGGATAACACACTTCCCGTTGATTCATGTTCCGTGATTGCTTCCCTGTACCTTTGTGCACCTTTTGGCTACCGCGATAAATCTTCCATCTCCTGTGCCTTTTCTCCAACATTCTTGGGGACGTTATTGTAGTGGTCAGTCTACTACACACATTGCTGGTAACTTCAACATGCCAAAGCTGAACTGACATGATCCTGTACAGCACAGCTGTAATACACCTTTTATCAGAACGCTAGACTTACTGGGATATAAGCAATTTATTGACAAACCTAAAAGAAATGACAATATCCTAGACCTAGTCTTCACTCTGAAACTTACTTTCACTTACCTCGAGGTAATTCCATCTTTCTTTAACGGTGACCATAGAATATTATCATTCCAAATATTATGCGCCACTGCTACTGTCAACACATCAAAGACATCTGATGATCAGCAAACCTAAAACTACATTAACTGGAATGTACTGTCAGAATTTATTAGAACAGAGGACCGGAGCTGATTCTTACTCTCTAATGATTCCACAACGGTCTATTAAACATTTCATTCACAAATGAAAAAGTTAATTAGGAAAACATCATATAAGCTAATTCGGCGCACAAAATTAACGAAAGCCCAGAAAATAGAAAAGAAAATAATGGAGCTACATTCTGTTGCTGTAAGAGTAGCCTTAATTATTGTAAATCAAATTTTAATGATATTCAAGAATCAGGATTCCATCTGTTTTATTTGATGATTACAATTTTTCGGGTTTTGTTATCAATTCACATTTTATGTTACACAACTGTATAAAAATTTCCAAAATATTATTTAACCTTGTTGTGAATATCTGTTTGGTTCCACATTTGTCTGTTAATAGATACTTTCATGTTGTCAGATCACGCTGACACAATACAAAACGGGTAAGTCAATTTTCAGCTGTCAACCCAAAGTTAAGTTATTAGAAACGTAAAAAGTTATTTTTTATTTACAACATTCCAAATTATGATTGTCTAATACTGATAGATGGAGTGTGTCCCACCGAAGATGTGAGACACAAAGATCATCACGCTTTGTAAGAATATGGGTGATATATGCGACTGAAAAAATTACAGATGAAACTCCCTTCTGAATGTAGTAGGCAAATTGCTTGCTAAAGTCTTACAGATCTGGCTACAAGTCTTAGGTGATAGTATTTACGCCAAATCTCAATGTGGCTTCCGCGGAGGGAAGATCAACCGTTGACATCAGACAAATGTTGGGAAAAGCTTATGTCATTATGTGCTGTTTTTATTGATTTGACGAAGGCATTTGACTACAGCAGCAGCAAGGGAATTTTCAGAATGCTTGATCTAATAGGCTGCCTCGAAATACCGCTCAAACTCGCTATTTCTTTCCACTCAGGCATGAAGGGCTCAGTACATTTTAACGGTTCCAGATCAGAAGCCCTTCGAAATTCGCTGAGGCATCGAACAAGGGTTTTTTCTTGCTCCCACACTATACGGCATTTACTTTGCTATACTTCTGAAGCACGCGTTTAGGACGAGAACAGAAAGCAATTACCTACGCACACGATAGGATGGCAAGCTTTTAAACCTAAATCGGTTGAGAGCACAAACCAAGGCAAGAGATGTGTTGATGTGTGACCTGCTGCTTGCCGACGATCCAGCCATTATTGCTCACTCCCAAGAGCACCTCCAGTCGCTAATGGACTGTTTTTTGGCGGCATACAAAGAATTTGGGCTAACAATCAGCATGAGCAAGACCAAAGTCCTCGTTAAAGGGATTGTATCGTCTCCAATCATCACTGTTGGAAACTGTCAGCTTGAACCAGGACATCATTTCACATATCTAGGTTCAACAATTGCTGATAACCTCTCGCTAGACTTATGAGCGGATTGGCAGAGCAGCTGTCATTTAGTCCCGATTGAACTCTCGTGATTAGATAACCGCTAGTTGACTGTAAAGCCAAAGATGATGGTATACAGCGCGTGCGTACTAAATGATTTACTGTACAGCAGTGAAACCTGGACCATCCACGCAAGACACGAACGGAAGCTGAATGCTTTCCATCTACAAAGCTTTCGACGTATCTTAAACATATCGTGGATGGACAGAGTGACTAATGCTGAAGTGCTTTCAAAAGCTGGTCATCAGAGCATGTTAACCCTACTAAGACTGCGCCATGTGCGGTGGCATGGCGGCCTCTAGAGAAATAAAATAAGTAGTATTCCGGAAGATCTAATCTATGGTGAGTTGCAATCAGGAAGTCGACCATTGTGCAGACCTCACTTGCGGTACAGAGACGTTTGGCAAAGAGATATGAAAGCTCGTGGCATTGACCCCGCGAGTTGAAAAGAACGTGCTCTTGACCGCTCACATTGGTGGCATTGTGTAAAGCGTCGTCTGCAAGCTCGGGAGTAGCAGATACAGCTCTTGTCTGCTGAACGCAGATCACGCCTTCGGCGTGCAAATGACACCCTACTACCGAGATCTGCTTATCTTAGCCAGCGTTGCGGGAGAGGTTGTTCCACTCAAATCAGACTCTTTAGTCATCCGAAAAGCTATAGATCATGAAAATTCATGCAAATGTGTTGTAAATCCATCGTCGACATCTATGGAAAGAGGCCAACGACAATATTTCAACATATTGCAGGCCCCTGAACATCCCAGTCTTTGTTCATTCTTTGTTCCCTTTACAGACCCTAATGTCATTGATGTAGGCAAGATTGCCAAATTATGCCAGACTTCGGTTCGGAAAACCGGTAGGCTGTGTTATGGTATCACTTAAATAATCCATCGTGATTTGAACCAGGTGCGTAACAACTGTGTTTTACTGAACCTAAAAACATTGACTGAGATACTTCATCCGTCCAAGCATCCGGACATACCTTATCCCTTTACGTTTCAAGTTCCCGTATTGATTGTCAGCGCCATTTTTCCGCCGTAGGTGCTATATTTCTTTGGAATTCCCTAATCCATCATGTGGTGTACTCGCCTTGACTGGCGATTTTTAAAGCGAATTTGGACTAGCACTTGCAAAGTAACATCATTCGTGAGCCTTACATTTGATATTCTCTATCGCTTTTATACTATTGTAATTGTCATTTTTTTTATTTATACCGTAATCCTGTGGTGTTGTAAAGTATTAACTTGTTTAACCATAAATCAATGGATCTTTGAGCGT